>JBBMKE010437310.1:0-10037 GCA_037834125.1 Lippia alba
TCATTCCATATTTATGTTTTTTAAATATTTATGCATAGATCAATCAATCAAATATTTGTGCATTTTTGTTCCTGAATCAAGTTGATGTGGATGTGAAATAGAATATTGGAAGATAGTAGAAAATAGAAATGCCACGTTCCAGTAGTTTGTATTGTGTGGTAGGTAGTCCACGTAGCAGATCATGTCCGAAAAAGGATATCTATGATTTTTATGTAAATATGTGATGATTATTGAATTTGGGTGCGAGCACATTTATATCTCTAATATTTTATGATAATGATATATTACTTGTTAGTAGTGATAATGTTTTTGCATAAAATTGGTGTGGTTTTATTTTGACTTAGCAGCACATTACCTTAGTGTGTCAAAATCTTGATATTTTAATAGGGGAACATGTGAGTGCAACTTAACTTTATATATAATGTGCGTATTGATCTATATAATTTGTTTACCTTCATAACACTAATAGAATATGCATTTTGAATATCTTACATGCACTCAATGCGGGAGTACTATTTTTTACTCATTAATTATTCGTTTATGTGCACATGATTGAGTTGTCTATCTCGCATGTATATTTGCCTTAAGATCAGGTATTGTTCTTAATAAATATTAGGTATGTCTCATAAATACAGCATATTGTATATTGAGCATTAAATAAGACATACATAACTTCCTGAGAAGTTGTTGGGTTGTCTTAGGATTTCATATTGTTCTAGAAATCCATATCTAGCTACAGAACTATAATTTCCTTTGAGTTTCCTATTGCTTCTGAGACCCGTATATGATAAGGAAATTAGATTTTTTTGGGATTTTATATTGCACGAAAATCCGTATCATACAAGAAAATCGGAGGCTCAACAATAAAATAACATATTTAGGGTCATATTTTGGATGCTATTTTTTGCTATACTACCACGTCTAAACCTATGTCGGTGGAAGTTATTGGTAGAAGGTCTTGTGTCAATAAATGATACAATCACCGCCATGATCCAATATTTGGTGGCTTTTGTCGGACCAAATTGTTGAAAGACTTGTATATTGGCTTATTATCTTTTCAAAATTTGTGGCCACAGTCAAAATTTTTATGTGTAATTTAGCCCGAGAGTCATTTTGATCAAAAGTGTCATTTTCTTTTTCTGGTCTTTTGGAGTCAAAACTTCAAGGAAAAATATCATTATTCTTCCTTAATGTCATTTTTCGATTTTGATCGTTAACGTTTACCTTTTCTCACATTGCATCCTTTCTTTTTTGATTTTTCTCAATATTAGTCTCCGCATCCTACGTAGCAGAAATTTAAGAAATTTTCCTAATTTCCCTCCAAAATCTGAATTGGCATATGATGTAGATTATTAATATTATGGAAAAAAATATATAAATGCCACGTAATTACACAAACTATTCTTATTTAACAAAAGACCTCTCTATTATAGTTTTTTTTTCTTCTAATTTTTCTCAAACTTCATGCCAAAACTCACCTCTCTTCTATTTCTCCTCTCTCGTTCTCTATCTTTTCTTTCCCAACAGATATACGCATCGATCACACAAACTATCGAGAATTGCTCGTTTCCTAACCAAATCTTGAGAATGAGTTGTGTAAATCGAACATCACGATGCAAGAAACATGATGACACAGAAGGACAAGAGATGGAAATATATCTACTAGATGAGAGCTACAACTCGGGAGGGGTTTCATGGTTCGAAATAGCCGGATGATAAAGATATTAGCCGGCGAAGTGGCAGCCGATGATACGTGCAATAGGCATGACTTTCAAACTTCGTTCTGGCAGCTAACCGGAGCACCTACTTCATGGGCATTGTAATAAGTTTTAGGAGGAATCTATTGGGAGTGGTCTCGAGAATTAACGTGTTGTTTTGGCAGAGATATTGTCATTTGAAGATGGCTCTAACGAGAGTGAGGTGACGCAACTTTTAGGGCCCCAAACGGGCGTTTTCAGCGATGGAATGTGATCAAATTGGTAGGTGTTCCGATCGTCTCGACGAGACGAGTTGAACTATGGTCCAATCGTCCAATTCATTCAAACAGTGAAACAGCGGCGGCACAAAGGTGGCAGCGATGGTAAAATAAGAAAAGTTGAGTTTTTTAAATTTAATTGAGGAAGGAAATGAAGTTGGGGTAAAATTAGAATAAAAACTATAATTGAGGGGTATTTTATTAAATAAGAATAGTTCATGTAATTATGTGGGGTTTTTTTTCCCTTAAACATTAATACATCATATGCCAACTTAAATTTTGGAGGAAAAATCAGGAAAAATTCCCAAAATTTTGCCATGTATGATGCGGAGAGCTAAAATTAAAAAAAACGGCGGCACAAAGGTGGCAGCGATGGTAAAATAAGAAAAGTTGAGTTTTTTAAATTTAATTGAGGAAGGAAATTAAGTTGGGGTAAAATTAGAATAAAAACTATAATTGATGGGTATTTTATTAAATAAGAGTAGTTAATGTAATTATGTGGGTTTTTTTTCCCCTTAAACATTAATACATCATATGCCAACTTAAATTTTGGAGGAAAAATCAGAAAAATTCCCAAAATTTTGCCATGTATTATGCGGAGAGCTAAAATTGAAAAAAATCGAATAAAAAATAATTCAATGTGAGAAAAAGTGAAAGTTCATAACCAAAATTGAAAAATGGTATTTTCAGATGACGAAAATGATATTTTCCCAAACTTCAATTATTATTGTCCACGTGGGAGATTGTAAGAATATTTCTTATTGGACCTCTATTAATTGATAGTTGTATTAAAATACAACGAGCTAAATGAATAATGTTAATGAGACAAGACTAATCAGATCTATTTAATCGAACCACTTTCATTAAGGGTTTGATTTTAATAGACGTAGTCTGATAGGTGGTATATGTCCATTCTAAAAACCATGTGATGGGTGGACTTCTAGAGTTTTATATATCGTTGCTAGGTCTTCTCTCCACTCCATGCTCTTGATATTTGTTTTCTCATCTAGACTGTCAATTCTTGGTGAGATAAGGAGAGGAAGATCTAACCAGCTAAACCAATTATACGACATGAAATTATGTAATCAGACTTAATACAACGTAATTCAAGTATGTCTGTACCTCGGCTATATCGACATGTTTATGTTTTTAATTGTTTCGATGTTCAAAGTTAATGATTCAAATCTTGATTAAAATATTTTGTAGTTGGTATCAGAGCTAAACATCTATAAATTTAGAATTTTGATTTTATAATTTGTATTTTACTTATATATTTAACTATCAAATTATTAATTATCGAATCAAAAACATCCAAATCGTCGCATCGATCGGATTGTTCAACAACACTGAAATGTGCTCTCCTGATTTCGCTTCTTATGGAATCAGGGCTATCCCATGTAATCATGAAAGTATTATTTCATTATTTGGTGTTCTGATTTCCTTAGTTTCGTCGGCAACAATATGCCGTCATACATGCTTTCTTCTTTTCTCGGTAAGGGCATTTAATGCTTTTGTCGGCAACAATATGTGGTTATATATCATAATTAATTTGAGGGAGAATTACATACAAGTCCCTAAGTTTTGGCCTAATTACATTGCAGTCTACGAATCTTTGGATATTACATATCAGTCCTTAAGGTTTAGATTTCGTTAGAAGTCCATAATTGCAGTTAGGGTTCCGTTAAAATTTTACAAATTTAATTACAAGTAAGTCTCTCAAGTTTGATAATGATAACAAAACGATCCCTATGCTCAAGGGACCATCTTCGAGCGTCCCTATGCTCGTCCATTGACACGAGCGGCTCATCGCTCGGGAGAACAATCCCCTAACTGCCGCTGACACAACAGTCTGGCGTAATCGCCTAAAAGGTAACAGTGACGCACGCACATCCCTTTTAGCCCCTCACGTTCCGCCACGTGTCTAGGGAGACACTATTCCAGGACCACACAGTTAATATTACCTAACTGCCCTCACCCCCAAACTATAAATAGAAGGGTCACTACAGCCCTTCTCCAAGCAATCTTTATCTGCTCCACATTTTTTCTTCACGCACAAGAAAGTACACACTGAACTGGAAAACTCCATTGCTGCACATTTCAAGCTTCTTATAGCTTCACCTTCTTTCTTGGTGTTACCCTAGCTGGCAGAATCCACGCTCAACGGGAACCCAGTTCCTGAGGCTCAATCGTCTGTGATGGTCCTCCCTTCTTCATAAATAGAGAGTGTTTGGTGTTAATCCGACCCTTTATCGATTCCGACACCATCATTTTTGGCGCCGTATTTGGGAAATCATCCGATATAGCCTTCACCTTTGATAAGCTAGTCGAATAGTAACACCCATTCTTCTCGAATTTGATTCTCCAGTTCAGTTTCTCTCATTTCTTTTTGGTTGTGCTTTGGATCAACATCGGATATAGTTACCACGCGTTCCGATACTGCGAATAACCGAGGGACCCTCCCTCCACTCAACGAGGAGGTTTCTGGAGGTGGAACCGCCACTGTTGGCACCACCACCGCCGTCGGAGGCGTGAATCTGACGGTGGATTTGGCAAATCAAGCCGCCACGACAACTCAAGGCGTCACTCCACTCGTTCCCTCACTACCTGCCTCCACGAGCACAATCACCGTCACCAATACCACCATGGGAGTCATGGTCACTGGAAAGTTTTCCACCATGATGATGCTTTCTCATGACGTCACGCTCGTGCAGCCCGGAATGGTGTAAGAATTCGCTCAGGGGGCTATGCCGAGCGTAATTATCAGCATGGTGCCCAACATGCTCCCGACAGTACAACCATATCATGTGGGGAACCTCCATCTTCCTATGACCCTACCCCGGGAGATCCAAGGGGTTGAGATGCCCCAGCTGACGAGCCAACAACTCTTGGCGATCTATGCTCAGTGCGAGGCGCAGGCCACCCAAAATGCCTAGAAACACTTCACCACTACATATTTTCCCATTGGAGTGAGAAACGCAGGAGCTCCCCCGCTCGGAGGATTACAAGCACATCCTTTCGAGCCAGCGCAAAATGCCCAAACACCTGCGCAGAACGCACAACAGCCTCAGCCTCCTCTTCCACCTCCTCCTCCAAGGAATGACGTGCCCCCAAGGGTTGATTAGTAACTCCCCCCACCTCCTCTAAACGGATCCGAGCCATAAAGAGTCAGGAGGGAGAATGAAGACGAAGAGATCCAATCCAGGGTTTCGAGGAGAGAAAACCCGATGAATGCGTCAACCCCCAACTCCCAACTCCTCAATATTCAAAACCAGCTTGAAGACCTCCAACATATGGTACAGCAGCTCTCTTGAGCACGGTCCCAAGTCTCCCATCAGGGGGGACGAGGGGTCCAGGGCCAGAGACACTCGTGAACCACGACAGCCCCTTCAGCGCCAAAGAAGGGAACGCCACGAGGAACATAGGGGGTACGACAGGAATAGGGGAGAGTACCAACTCCTAGAATCCTCGCCTCTCATGGATGAAGTCCTCATGACTCGAGCGGGGATGGGTAAGATCCCAACATCCATCAACAGGTACGACGGAACCACTGATCCGGCGGAGCACCTCAACCATTTCACCCAATTGATGCACCTCTACGAGCATCCCTTGCATTATTGGGCCAAGCTCTTCGTCACTTCTCTCGAAGGTATGGTCCAAGAGTGGTACAACAAGCTCCCACTGCGTTCAATCTGGGGGTATGTAGATCTCACGGATGCCTTCCTCAGCCACTTCAATTCCATGAAGGCTCCAACCCCCCAACGCAACTGTGCTTTACAATTTGGTACAAGGGCCCACCGAGACCCTCAGATCCTTTATGGGGCGGTTTAACAAAGAAGTTCTACAGGTGGACCAGCCGTCAATGGTCTTTATTAGACACGTGCTCTTCCAGCCCATCAATATGAAGAATTATGTGAGCAAAGAGTTCATTGAGGAGGTAGCGAAGAAAAAGCCCCAAACCATGCTCGAGCTAAGGGAGATTGCAGACTCCCACTTCACCCTCGAAGATATGTAGCTAGGGAACGCGTTTTGGCTAACCCCCATCCAATGGTTAGGGCCCTAGATAAGGGTAAGCTAAACAAGAAAGATCATCGCCGCAACCACGAAGGTCTGATCGCGAGCATATCCCGCTCAACAGGCCTATTGCTGAGATATATTCGCTGGGGAATAAAAAGCTCTTCAAGCGACCACAAAAAAAGGCTTAGAGATGCTCGGGCATGTATTGTGCCATTCATAAACAGAAGGGCCATGACACCAACGATTGTCGCCAGCTTGAGACCGAAATCCAGCGACTCATCGCTAGGGTGCACCTCAAGGAGTTTGTGAGGGCTCTCGAAACTGTAATGAGCGGGCTCGCGATGGAAGGGGGAGTCATTCGCGTTCAAGAAGTCCTCCCTACCGTCAGCCCGAGGGGAACGACCAAGGAAAGAAGAAGATTGGAGAGTTTGAGAACCAACCCTACGTTGTCATCTACATGATCGCGGGCGGATCCTCGGGAGGAGATTCCAACGCCTCTCGCCGCTACTTTGTATAGAGCTATGACCAGAAGTCCCAACGAGTACAATCTGTGTACTCCTTGGAAGCCAGCCAGTAATCGACAGAGAATGATATTATCGGCTTCACTAATAGGGACTTAGAGCATATTGTAACACCCCATGGGGCCAGTGAAACTTCTGACTATCCCATGGTGGTTAGACGTCCATAATCATGTTGTAAAGAGGGTCTTGGTTGATAATGGAAGCTCCGTCAATGTTTTGCCTTACTCTACCTTCCAAAAAATGAACCTCACAAACATCCCTTCGAACCCCTCAGAACAGCTCTCATTGGCTTTGGGGGTTCCGAGATTGTTCCTCGCGGGCAAATACGCTTGGCCACCTCTTTCGGTCGCGCTCCACAGCGTAAAACCCTAAATGTTTTACATGCAGTTGTGGAAGTAAATTTGCCTTACAACATCATCATTGGGCGACCAGCCCTCGTGGACTTCAAAGCTGTCATCTCAACATACCATCAGAAGATCAAGTTCCCTACTCCCGAAAGAACCGGAGAAGTATTGTGCAATGTGAAGGAAGCCTGGGAATACTATATACTGTCCCTTCGTAGTCACAAACCAAAACAAACCATCCAGCAAGGGTCAATGAAGAAAACAGTCGACTTCCCAAAGCTCGACGAAGAAGGCCCCGAGCGAAAGTGAGCCAAGCTCTACAAGAAGAAGAACAAGAAAAGAGAGTCCAAAGCTTCTGGAAGCGATGTACCGCCAGGGGCCGTCGCGGAATCCTCGGACAGTGAGGGCGACCAGCCCTCGAAAGAGACAGATAATCGCCTCACAGGCAAGAAAAGGGCGCTCGAAACGCCACGCCCCGAAGTGAAAATCGAGCTAATGAAAAAGTACCTCACCATCAAATTAGAGCCAGGCAATCCCGAGAAGACAAAGATAGGCTCGAACCTCAAAGTACTAGCTCAGGTCATGATGATTGACTTCCTTCGAGAGAACCTAGATGTCTTCGCCTAGAAAGCCTCGGATCTCACTAGCATTGATCCGAACGTCATAGTCCATAGGCTTAACGTTGATCCTGCCTTCAAGCCTATCAAACAGAAAAAGAGAGATGTCCATGGATTCCAGAAGCAAGTCATTGAGGAGAAAGTCAACAATCTCCTCGACGCTCAGTACATTGAGGAAATCCTATATCCCGAATGGCTTTGCAACGTCGTTCTTGTACCCAAGAGCTCGAACAAATGGTATATGTGTAATGACTTCACGGACTTTAACAAAGCCTGCCCTAAATATCCCTATCCTCTGCCTCGCATAGATCAACTAGTGGATTCAACCGCGGGCTACTAGCTTATGAGCATGATGAACGCCTTCCAGGGATATTACCAGATATTCATGGCTCCCGAGGATCGCCCAAAAACTTCATTTGTAGTACACGTGTGAGTTTACTACTTCTTGGTCATGCCTTTTGGCCTTAAAAATGCCGGAGCAACTTATCAACTTCTAGTCAACAGAATGTTCGAGCCTGAGATTGGAAAATCTATGGAGGTTTACATGGATGACATGATAGTGAAGAGAGTGCGTCAAGGCTCGCATTTGGATGACCTCCAACAAGCGTAGGAATCCTCAGACAGTACGGTATAAAACTCAACCCCTCAAAATGCACGTTCGGGGTATGAGGAGGTAAATTCCTTGGCTACGTGGTTAGCCAATGAGGGATTGAAGCCAATCCAGAAAAGATCAAGGCAATCCTTGACATCCCGTCCCCTCGAAATGTCAGGGAGGTCCAAGTGTTAGTGAGGAATATAATCTCCCTCAATAGATTCATCTCTCGGTCCGCTGATAAAAACCTACCTTTCTTCAAAATTCTGCTCAACGCTCGCAATTTCGAGTGGACCCTCGAGTGCAAAGAAGCCCTCTAGAGCATAGAACAGTACCTCTCGTGCGCCTCACTCTTAACAAAGCCAGTGGAAGGGGAACATCTCTTCATTTATCTCTCAGTCTCTTCGGAGGCCATGAGCGCTGTACTCGTTGCGGTACGCGAGCGAAAACACCTGCCCGTCTACTATTTAAGCAAAACTTTGCAAGGTGCGGAGAAGCATTATGCAGAGATTGAAAAGTTTGCCATTGCTCTCATCAACGCTTCTCGAATGTTAAGACCATATTTTCAAGCGCATTCCATCACATTACTCACGGACCAACCCCTCAAGCAAGTTCTCGCCAAGCCTGATGTTTTCGGAAGGCTAATCAAGTGGTCCATTGAGCTAAGCGAATTTGACATCAACTTCGAGGCACATACAGCCATCCAAGCCCAAGCTGTGGCAGACCTCTTGGTAGAGCGCTTCGGGTTAGATTCTCCGTCGCTCGGAGACGACGGCTTGTGGTTGCTGCACACTGATGGCTCATCGACCTCACAAGGGGGAAGTCGGAGTGACCCTTCAGGATCCCTAGGGAATGAAAATGGACTCTGTAGTCAAACTTGCCTTTCAAGCTACCAACAATGAAGCCGAGTACGAGACGCTTATTCAGGGGCTCAGAATCGCTCGGAAGAGCGGAGCCAGCAGGATAACAGCTTATGTGGATTCCCAGTTGATTGCAAGTCAGATTGGCGAGACTTATGAAGCTCGAGAAACCACCATGGCGCGTTACTTGGCGAAGGAATTCCATCTACTGCAGGTTCCGCGAGCGAAAAACGAGCGTGCAGATGCTCTCTCAAAGTTCGCATCGTCCATTGATGGGACCTGAGAGCGTGCAGTCACCTTTCTTAGAACCGAGGGGCTGCTAATAGAGGAAAGCGAACCACCAAAGCAAGTTAGTATGATTGACCCTTCCGAGCCATGCTGGCTCGACGCAATCATCTTATTCTAAAGCAAGTTAGTATGATTGACCCTACTTTGATCTCGTTGCTAACGACAGCAATCGAGCGCTGGAACTGGACTTACTCGATGAAAAGCGTGACGCTGCTTGGGCTTGCATCCACAAATACAAGGCGATGGTCGCCTCACAGTACAACGAGCGTGTCAAAGAGAGAACTTTTCAACTAGGAGATCTAGTTCTCAAGAGAGTTGAAGTCTCTAAGCAGGTGGGTAAGTTGGACCTCAATTGGGAAGGCCCCTTCAAAGTCATACAGATACGAGCGAATAATACCTACCTGCTAGAAACTTTGCAAGGCGAGCATCTACCCTGACCGTGGAATGCTTGCAATCTCAAAAGATTTTGCATATGAGAATTGTATTTCCCCTCGGGACAAGTTGTATATCCTCTTAGTGAAATGGGAAATGTGGAATACAATTACTTAATGCAATTGCTTAATGCATACTTAATTATTGTTATCTTTTGTTTTTATCTTGGGAAATACCTCTCTCCCGAGGGTCAAATACGCAAAACTCCATGTCGAGAGAACTCCACGTCGAAATAGCACTGCCTAACGCTACTCTAGTCCCTCTAAAAAATGAGCGGACTCAGTAAGCAGAAGTGTTGTAACAGCCCAAAAACTCTCCTGTCGATATTGTCCGCTTTGGGCAATCCGAATACCCCGGCCTTCCCTCACGGTTTTGTTCTTCCCGACTGATGCCC
>JBBMKE010437321.1:0-10035 GCA_037834125.1 Lippia alba
ATTTCTTTCAACCTATATTTAATATTGACTACAACAAGTGAATTTTTATATAGGTTATTATGGCTCAACATTGACACCGGCCATTTGCGAGACTTGCTTTGTTTTAGTTTAATGCACAATTACACTAAGTACTGTAAGTGGTATAAATACTTAACCTTTTGTCAATTTTTGTTGCATATGACCAATATTATATATTAGGTACCCTTTGTAACTAATATTATTTTGGATTGGAAATTTTGTGAACATATTAAAATTACGTTATTTGATCTTGTTTTTTTAATTATGTTGTATCTTACATTTGTTTGTAAAGAGTAAATTATTAGTATAGAATTGCAATTATTAGGGAAAATATGATTTTAATATTAATATTAATTATATAATATTAATTATATATATCTTATCATGACACATTATCCGTCATAATACACTTTATCATGACACTTTACAATGTCATAATAGAGTTTTTAATGACGCTTTGTTTCGTCATAATAACATTTATTGTGACGCTTTTAAACGTCTTATTAGTAATTAGTTGTAATGTTTTGCACTGTCATAATACAATTTTAATGATGCTTTATTGCGTCATAATAAAGTCTATTGTGACGCTATTAAATGTCCTATTAGTAATTAGCCAGGGCAGTCAAACACTTATATATGACGCCGAAAAGCATCATAATACATTGACTTTAATGACACATTAAAAAACGTCATAATAGAAGCGTCACAATAGCATATTGGGACGGCTACACAAGTGACGCCTTTAGTTAGCGTCACTAAAACAAAAGCGTCACAAAAACCCTTTTTTCGTGACGCTTTGCGAAGTCACAAAAACCCATTTTTCTAGTAGTGTGGAATTCTTGAACGTAAAATAATGATAGATTGACAGAATGTGCATGATAGACTTCGAGAATGTTGTTGAATGATATTTTCTTGTTGAGGGTCATGCCAGTGAAATTTCAATGAAATCCAATCATTATATTATGAGAATTTTGTGTTTCTATTTGTGAAAAATCAAAAATTGAAAAGCATGTCACGTCTTGTATGTGTTGATTGAAGGCATGAAACTTAAGTGATTGTGTAGTCCGTGCAATATGCTTCGAATCGATATAATATTCATGAAAAACGGTTTACATTTGGATTTTATATGAATTTTTTATGTTTTTGACATTTTTTTGGAAACAAGTTCTGGAAGATGATGAAAAAAAAAGCTCTGGAAGATGATGATAATACCCTTCTTATTTATAAAATTAAAAAAATAATAAAAATTTCACGCGCCAGCTTGGAATCGAACCCCTGACCTCCCCATAATTCTCAGTCATTCTGTCTGTCAGGCTAAACCGAATAGTTTTGAAAATGGCAATTCGATTTGAACTTATCCTTAATTTGAATATTATGGACAATGAATAAAAAATTAAAAAATATTTGCAATCTTAAGTTGTGGAATTAAGTTTGCTTGTCCTAAGCAAACTTTTGCCGCTTGTACGTGAAGAATTCAAGCAAAGAATCATTCAACCATCTCAAAAGATCTGTAGAATTAAGGTATGTTTTGAGATTTATTTATTCCGCTTAGTAAATTTAAATCTTCAGTGGTATCAGAGCATGAGAAGATGTTTTCTTGATGATCTTACGTGCTATTTGTTATACATGTGAAGAAATTTATTTTTTGAATTCTTGAACGTATAAAAATGGTAGATTGACGGAATGTGCAAAATAAACTTCTAAAATCCATTGAGGACCATGCCATTGAAATTCAACCTTTATATTATGTGAGTATTATGTTTCTATTTGTGAAAACCGAAACTTGAGAAGCATTTCACGTTTTTATGTGTTAATTTAAGAAATAAAACTTACGCGATTGTGTAGTTCGAGCAATATACTTCGGACAGATATAAAATTCAATAAAAAAGGTTTAAATTTGGATTTTATTTGAGAAATTTGTGTTTCTATTTGAAAATCGAAACTTGAGAAGCATGTCACGTTCTTTTATGTGTTTATTTAAGGAATGAAACTTATATGATTGTGTAGTCTGTGCAATATGCTTTGGACCGATATAAAATTCGTGAAAAACGGTTTAGATTTGGATTTTTGAAGTTTTTGACGTTTTTCTGGAAACAAATTGTGGAAGACGATGAACAGTGATGATAAATAGTACCCCTTTTTATAAAATTAAAAAAAAAACTAAAATTTCACGGGCCAGCCTCGAATCGAACCCACCACCTCCCCATTATTCTCGGACATTCTGTACGTCAGGGTAAACCGAATAGTTTTGAAAAGGTCGGTTACATTTAAACGTATCCTTCATTTTAATATTATGGAAAATTAATCAAAAAAAAAATTTGGGAACTTAAGTCATGAAATTAAGTCTCCTTGTACTAAGCAAACTTTCACCGCTTGTACGTGAAGACTTCAAGCAAAGAATCATTGAACCATCTCAAACGATCTTTAGAATTAAGGTGTGTTTTGAGATTTATTTATTCCGCTTAGTAAGTTTAAATCTTCAGTGGTATCAGAGCATGAGAAGAGTGTTCCTGATGATCTTACTTGCTATTTGTTATACATGTGAAGAAATTTGTTCTTGGAATTCTTGAACGTACAAAAAAGAAAAATTGACGGAACGTGATAGACTTCTAAAATCTTGTTGAAAGATGATTTCATGTTGAGGATCATGCCAGTGAAATTTCATTGAAATCCAATCTGTGTATTATGAGAATTTTCTGTTTCTATTTGTGAAAATCGAAACTTGAGAAGCATGTCACGTTTTGTATGTGTTGATTTAAGGAATGAAACATATGCCATTGATTTGTATGTGTTGATTTAAGGAATGAAACATATGTCATTGTGTAGTCCGTGCAATTTGCTTCGAATTGATATAAAATTCATGAAAACCAGTTTAGAGTTGGATTTTATATGAATTTTTTATGTTTTTGACGTTTCTTTGAAAACCTGTTGCGGAAGACGATGAACAATGACTATGAACAATACCCTTCTTTTTATAAAATTTTAAAAAAAAGAAAAATTCACGCGCCAACATGGTATCAAACTCGCGACCTCCTCATTATTCTCGGTCATTCTATCCATCAGGCTAAACAAAATGGTTTTGAAAATGGTGGTTACATTTGAACGTATCCTTAAGTTGAATATTTTGGAAAATTAATCAAAAATCAAGAATATTTGGGAACTTAAGTCGTGTAATTAAGTCTGCTTGTCCTAAGCAAACTTGGACCGCTTGTACGTAAAGAATTCAAGCAAAGAATCATTGAACCATCTCAAACGATTTGTAGAATTAAGGTACTTTTTGAGATTTGTTTATTCCGCTTAATAAGTTTAAATTTGCAGTGGTATCAGAGCATGAGAAGATGTGTTCCCGATGATCTTACGTGCTATTTGTTGTACATGTGAAGAAATTTGTTCTTTGAATTCTTGACGTACGAAAATGGAAAATTGACGGAATGTGCATGATAGACTTCGAAAATATTGATGAATGATGTTTTAATGTTGAGGATCATGCAATTGAAATTTCATTGAAATACAATAATATTATGAGAATTTTGTGTTTCTATTTGTGAAAATCAAAACTTGAGAAGCATGTCACATTATGTATGTGTTAAGGCATGAAACTTACGTGATTGTGTAATCCGTGCAATATGCTTCGAATCGATATAATATTCATAAAAAACGGTTTAGATTTGGAGTTTAGATGAATTTTTGTAGTTTTTGACTTTTTTGGAAATAAGTTGTGGAAGACGATGAACAGTGATGATAAATATTACCCTTCTTTTTTATAAAAAAGAAAAAAAAATTCACGTGCCCTCCTGGAATCAAACCCACCACCTCCCCATTATTCCCGGCCATTGTATCCGTCAGGCTAAACCGAATAGTTTTTAAAATGGTTGTTACATTTGAACGTATCCTTAATTTCAATATTATGGAAAATGAATCAAAAATAAAAAAATATTTGGGAACTTAAGTCGTGGAATTAAGTCTGCTTGTGCTAAGCAAACTTGGACCGCTTTTACGTGAAGAATTCAAGCAAAAAATCATTTAACCATCTCAAACGATCTGTAGAATTAAATAAGTTTAATAAGTTTAAATCTTTAGTGGTATCAGATCATGAGAAGATGTGTTCTTGATGATCTTACGTGCTTCTTGTTATACATGTGAAGAAATTTTGTTATTTAAATTCTAACATACAAAAATGTCAAATTGATGGAATGTGCATGCATGATAGACTTTGAAAATCGTATTGAATGATGTTTTCATGTTGAGGATCATGCCAGTGAAATTTCATTGAAATCCAATCTATATATTATGAGAATTTTGTGTTTCTATTTGTGAAAATCGAAACTTGAGAAGCATGTCATGTGACGCCCCGATCTTACGGTGGCATAGGGTTGTGGTGTGTGACCTTATTTGCGCGTTTAAATTCATTTAATTATGCAATTATGTGGCTTAATTTGTTATTACTTGAAATAATTGTCAACATGATTTATATAATTTAATTTGACTTAAGTGAACATGTGACTTAATTGAATTATTTGAACGTATGAACTATATGCGCATGTATGTTGTGATCGCGTGCCGGTTCCTTGCCTCGTGTTTTCTGAATTTTATGATTTTCGAGTATGTCGTGCATTTTTGTGTTATGAGTGAAAATATATGATCATTGCATCTTCCCGACCTCGTTTAACCATCCAAAACTCAACCGAAACCCAATTTGGACTTCTAAATCTTCAGATATCCTCATTTTACCTTAGCTTGCGCATTGTGGAAAAACTGTCAGATTTGGCATAGATCGCGTTCGGAGCTTATTCTTGTACTTCTTTCCATTTTTCTCCTAATCTCCCACCCCAATTATGATCCTAACATGTTATATGATGTGTTATGTGCATTTTGTGAAACTTATGGATTCGTTTAACGTGTTATGTGCAAGATTTGAGCCCGCATGCCTTCATTGCTCCTTTATGCGCATGAATGACTTGATACTTAGATTGTGAACCCTAAATGCTTATTATTTCTCATCTTTATGATTTCATGACTTGTATTCAAGTTGAATTAGGTGTTATGCATGTTATTGATGAAATGTGACTTGATTTGGATGCATATATGAAAGTTATGAATTAGAATGGAAACGAATGATTCAAAGAATGATTGAATGATTGAAATTGTACGTGAATGCATCTCCATGTTATTGATTTGATCTTGTATGCATCTCTCATTATGTCATAGCATTGTCGAGCGTCTTATTTGGTCATATTGAGTCTCATGAATGTGTCACATTGTCTCTTGTACAGTTTCTCCAGGGCGGAGATGTGCCGGGTTCGTAGGACTTGTCTTCTTGTCTTCTCGGTTTGTTTGGTAAGGTGTGCAGGTGGGTTTCTCTACTACTAGTTATGAATTGACCTGATATAACCCTATGTGTATGTTTAAGGCAAAGGTAATGTATATATATATTGAGTCTTTTCAAGTGTCATTGAATTATTGGTTAAACCCTTTCCTTTGTGAATTTCCCACCTAACGTTTTGATGAGAAAGAAAGAATACACAGAATGAATGGGGCCCAGGGGCTTGGTGTGAGCGGCTAACAGGGGAGGCAAGGGCCGACGGGGATCCCTCACACTAGTTCTACCAACTCGCGACGCAACTTGAACTCGTTTGAGATAACGAGGGATGGGGTCGCCGATGCCTTTAGGGGGGATTCATGTACCCCTCTAGGTCAAGGAAATGGGGATGCGTTCCAGGTAGACCGGTACACGATCCCTGCCTGGGAACAAAACCCTAGGGTAGATCGGTACACGGTCCCTGCCCATAAAGGACAATATCTTCCGCTGCGCAAGGCAGACGTGTTCCTAAATGGAAGGTGAAGGTGATTGTGCACATAAGAACGTATGCATGAATAAATGAAAGAACGCATGAATGAAAGAAAGAATATATGTATGAATGAAAGATTGCTTGAACGCTAAAGAATGATTAAATGAAAAGTAAAGTGCACACACAAGGTGTTCGGGATAGCCCACTCGCCGGGTTCACGTAAAGACTGCATGTATGAATGAATAAAGAAATGAATGATAGTTGTAATCCCGATCGTTGTTTTCGGTTGTTTTCACCCACTTGGGAAATGTTTATAAAAAATCTCGAACGGGATTATAGCTTGCATGTGTGAATGTTTATTTACCGCTCTCTATGTATACTGTAAGCCCATTTTTATACCCACCAGTCTCCTATAGACTGAACTCAGCTTTATTTTCAGTTCTTGCAGGTTTGGAGTGCTAGGCGAGATGTGTGTCTCGCATGTCAAGTTTAGGTTTAAGGTCATTTGTACATTTACATTTATATTGTATCAATTATTGAACGCCCGTGGTGCTTACATGTTTGAGGTCGTGTTAGTTGATGTAATTGATCGAGCCTTGGCTCCTTGTTTAGCTTGTATATGTTGGTTATGATTGCTTCCGTATTTGTGCATTTGCATGTCTTGCTCTGATGTCTTTGGTTTTGAAGTTTAGCTCCCGCCTGGCATAGCGTGTGAGTGAGTCTCCGTTCGCTGTGAGCTTGGTTCATGTATGGACTTTCCATTCCATGGGTGAATCGGGCTCATAGTGTGGGGGTTGAGACACCATTTGTTCCGGGTGTTACATCCTTAAGTGGTATCCGAGCCCAAGGTTGCAAAACCCGGCTCTTGTGTCATGTGGGTCTATCTAGGTCGTTCGGCTTAGGGACTTATTGGCAATGTGCGCATTGCGTTGCATTTCATTGTAGATATCATGATCTATTGAGCATTACTTTATGCGTTATACCTTGTAATAGCACGAGAAAGTTGATTTAATTGGATGTCATGAGCATATGTTAACCCGCATACATCGATATTCGAAGTGAAATTTTGTTGTAGAGTGAAAGAAATTGGGCTAGTGTTACTACAAATTTCAACTTGCTAGGAGATGGGTGGTTAGCTTGGAACGGGATTTCGGAAATAGATGTGGGATCTTCAAGGCCTTCTTTGAAGGGGGTTATCTCCACCCACTTAAGGTTGGTAATGGAAGGCCCGACCCGTGACGAGCTCTTCAACCTTGTCTTGACCAACCTTAAAGGACTTGAGAAGATTACACATCGTGGGACACAAACCAGGAGCAAGAAGATACCGGGAGGCGAGGAGCGGAGCATGGAAGCTTGGGATTCAAAAATTTCAAAATCATAAAGATGCCAAGCATGGAATGCTCGGGGGACTTCGGGTCGTGGTAACTCACGGGCCTTCTAGACCTTCAAATGATGTAAAGGAACGAGGAAGGATGCACCAAGAGATGGCAGAGACTTGAAGAACCACCCCCAAACTTATATATGCAACAACAAAAGTAATGGATGGGATCTATACTAGAGTCAATGCTACGGTGACAGGTTCAAAACATACATAGCACGTGCATCATATATTGGATAGTTTAATTGTTTCTCCCTACTTGCGCATTTATTTAAAGCATTCTTTAATTTGCTTGCCTATCTTAAATGTGAGATACGTGCCATGCATTGAGCATTCTTACCCGACATACATAGTTAGTGTTTAACTTATAGGAATTTCTTCCTACTTTGCTACCCCAAATTGTCTTCATCGAGCAATAGGGAACTTGGGAGTTGTTGGGAATAGGCAAGGTGGAAGAAGATACTTGGAGGTTAAGAAAATTGGTCGAGAAGTTGAAATGGAGAAGGAGTAGGGTTCAATGAACAAGAAAGGAAAATTTTAAGGGGGAGAGCGTGACCCAGGAATTCAAATTTATTTCTCGGCCGTGCGAAAGAAACCACTCCGGCCCTAGGTGATGATGGTAAGAAGAGTGTAATAGTTTGGGAAAGAAAGAAAATAGAAGTAACAAGCAGGAAAGAGACAATGGGAGCAATGAGGGATAATGTGGATAATGGCCTAAGTTGCTCCAAAAAGATCCTATTTGGAAAAGCATGGGAAGAAGGTGGTTGGTAAGGAAGCTTTTGCAGGCCGGGTTTTAAGTGGAAGGAAAATGATGCTTCAGGGGGTGAAGGTCAAGCTCGAGGTAATTGAAGGTTTACACAAAGTAGGTAGAAGAGGGAGTTCGATTCCTTAAAAAAAAAGATTGGATTCTTGTATTATAAGTCTCAAATACCAAGGATAAGAAAGTCAAGCCTATGTCATTAAATGTTTTCCTATGATGACTTGAGAGAGAAATTGTTCGGGGAATTGCTAAAGAGCTTGGACCAAACTTCAAGAATCGTCAGGGAAACCTTACCATCGACCAGAGAACGTCGTGGCGAGAAACAAATGCTTGCTCGGGGGTTTGAAGGGAATTAAGGATATGTTCATGAGTTAAGGATTAGAACGAGAACCAGGAATCGACTTGATTTTGAGATGCCTATTTCTTTTAATCGGATGCCACAAAACGGAAGAAAGGAGTTGGTCGGGTCAGGTCAAGTACACCTCAAGAACTTAAAACGGCAAGAGTGGAAGGACGATAACCGTGGTGGTTTTACAGTTAATCATGGTAACTAAAGGCTCAGAAATGGATTTACATTTACTGAGTTTTAAATGTAGATATTCTTGAGCATAGCAGAATTTCGATATCGGCAAGATAGAAGATTAGTATTCCGAAAACTTCGTCGATTAGAAGAAAATGAAAAGGAGATGAGAATCAAAAGGGGAACCTTAAAGGGAATCAAATGAGGGTTGTCCATTCAAGCGATGGGGCACACCCAAGTTGTCAAATATGAATCAGATACCAAGCCAACATTCAGTCAGACCAATCAACGGACAATGAATGATCAATTCCAAACTTCCTTGCAACGGTGAACGGTACATCAAACATTCATGGCATTGCAGGCATACGTACAACTTTTTGTGAACAACTTGATGTAATTGATATTTGTTGTTTGAATTCTTAAATGTCTTTTGGTTTGTGACTCGTGCCTTTCATTTTGTTACTTGAGGCGTGCTCAACATGTACTACTTGCTCCCTATGTCCGTTGGTATCGTAACTATTGTTTATTGCTTTATTTCTTCCTGTTTGTTTTTCTGTTTTGTGTTGTGTTGCTTGGGGGTATTGGAGATTCCCTTGCCTTGTGTTGAGAGACGGGGTTCTCTCCTTGTGTTTGAGAGACGGGAGTGCTCTCTTTTGCTTGTTTGAGAGACGCGGTGCTCTCTTTTGCTTGTCTGAGAGACAGGGAGCTCTCCTTGTTGATTGAGGGGCGGGGTTCTCTCGTTGTTGCTTGTGTAATGGGATTCCACCCTTGATTGTTCGGGCTAGTGGTGAATCTGAGGACGGATTCCTTTTAAGGGGGAGAGGTTGTGACGTCCCGATCTTTTAGCGGCTTAGGTTTAACGTGTGTCTTTTTAAGTGCATAATTTAATTCATTTAATTATGCAATTATGTGGTTTAACTTGATACTACTTGAAATATTTGTCAATATGACTTATTTAATCTAAGTGAATGTGTGATTTAAACAAACTACTTGAACATTTGGTTATATGCGCATGTATGTTATAATCGCGTGCCGATTCCCTGCCTCGTGATTTCTGAATTTTTTATTTTTGAGTATGTCGTGCATTTATGTGTTATGAGTGAATATATGTGCTCATTGCATCTTCCTTACCTCGTTTAGCCATCCAAAACTAAACCGGAACCCAAACATATCCTTCTACCCGCCACCATGACGCTACCCACTTGTAATGCCCATATCTCCCTCTATACTAACCCAAATGGAGTAAAACGAGAACCCATATCTTCCTTACTTAAAGATCCATCAACCCTTAATATTTCATTTCCAAATTCACACTCTAAAGCCTCCAAAGGCAGCAGCCAACCGAGACCAAGAGAAGGAAAGGGGAAAAGCTCACTATTCATCATCTTCTTCAATGAGCCATCACTTTGATCACTACCTTTCATTGATATGTTAGTATAGATTCTTGCATGGCATCCTTTCCTCTTACATTTAAGCATAGATTGCATAGTTTGCCCTAAGTTTGCATGAGATTGAATATATGAGGGTTTGAGCTTGAATTTGTGCATATGTTGTTTCCATGGTTGGTTTT
>JBBMKE010437352.1:0-10035 GCA_037834125.1 Lippia alba
TGTCCCTAAATATTTTATCTTTATTTTTTTATGAGTTATTTTTCTTTTTTTAATCGAACCCTAACTAAAATACTTGAAATGACATTAAACGTTGGAAGAATCTACTTGAGGAAACAACCGACTAAAGATGAAAATATAAAGGAGTAAAATAGACTTTAAACTGATTCATTTAAAAATAAAAAAAGAGGTAAAATAAATTTTAGACTAAAAAAAGTAAGAAAAAGTGGAATAAACGACGCAGATAATACTATCACCATTGTAGAAGGGATATATATATTTCTTTTTTAAAAATTTAAGAAAGTTTTATGCTTGATCTAGCTCAAATCCGCTCAATATGAGGTGGCGATCTAACTGTCAGATATGGGTCAATCAGTCAAGAATTTGTATGAGTGGGTTCTTTATCGACCAGAAAGCACTAACAAACGTGAGCTAAGTACCAGCTTGGGGGGACTTGGGATTTTGCCCAAGTTTGGCACTCCAACGCTCAAGTCAATATTGGATTCGCTTAGAGAGAGAATAAATGCAAATAAATGCGTATTAAAGGCTTACCAACTACTGTTCAAGGGGCGGGTAATTATAACCTTGGCCGTTTAACACAATAGAGCGTGTACCGCCGGTGTGCATTAATAGCGCTGCAACGTCGATCTGGCTGTCGGACGTTGGGGCTAGTTCGAGGGAGGTCAAGTGTACCTGCTTTCCCTTTTGGATGAAGACGGTACTTTCTAAGCAGTAATTGCACCGTAGTATGTTTGCCTTAGGGAATTGGGATGGTCACATGTCCCAACAGGAGTGCTTTTTGGCATAGGAGGTGCCCACTTCGATCGATGTATGATGCACGATCTGGGCTCTTGGTAGAGGGAGATCTCGCGATCTTGACACCTAGGTCATTCACGAGTTCTCTAACCCTGTCAGGTACTCCATTTTTATTGGTCCAGGTCATCCATAAGTCCACGTAGCCTCCACGTGAGGTGACACATTACCGAATATAAATATGCCATGTCAAAGGCCCCCTAATTACCAGCGTGAATTTTTGCGGGGGTAATTTTCATCGATCTGGGTTTGGGAGTGTGAACTATCGCAGCCGCATCAATTGATCTGTCGGTGCAATAATTGGGCACACCTTTTAAGAGAAACGATCTGTCGTTGCCATTAATCCGACGCGACCTTTGAGGAGAGAGGAGTGAAGAAGGTAATTATGGCGTCATTTCATATGTCGAGACATTACTTTTTCATCCTCTATAAATAGGAGGCCCCCCGTAATCCTCATTTCACCACTTACAAGCATTTACCGTCGAATTGCTCAGATCTGCTCCTATTTTTCCTGCTCTCATCTTCAGTTCGAGAATAACCAAAAGAAAAAGGTAACTCTGAGATCTTTCCTTTTTCATTTTGCTATGGCTAGTTCAGGTGAGATGAGGGATCCTAGGGAGGCTGCTTTTACGCATTCGCCAGAACGGGGCGATGGTCAGGGGGTCCCAACTCCGACTGGGGGCCTCGGCTCTTTAGTTGGATCTTTCCGGAGGGAAGGTCCTCTGGCAAGAGCGTCTACAAATAGAGGGGGTAATGCATCGACCTCGAGGTAAGGGAACCCTTAGGGTTGAGGGATGAACCAAAGACGAACCGGGCAGGGAATGATGAGGAGACTGTGGAACGAGCCGCTAATCCCCTAGAACGAGTTCTGTACGTGTACAGAACTCTCACTCATGTGAGCCAAAGGACAACAAAAATCACGGCTGAGGAGTTCGAGGAGGCTAAAAAGAAGTTATGTTTGAACCCCTTTTATGCAGTTCGGATGCCCATAGCGGGGGAGATAGTGGGGAACTCTTCCGCCTTGGGCATCTATTATCATTCGGTGAAGTATGGCTTCCACCTTTCCCTTCCTCCCGTCATCTCTGAGTTTCTGGTCCGGTTCAACATGTGTCTGGCTCAATTTACTCCGAACTCCTATTCTTTAATGTATTGCATGATCATTATTGTGAAGTTTCTGAAGTTTACTCCTAGGCTCGAGGACTTCGCGGAGTTTTTCACTCTCAATTCTTCGCCCAAGTCCGGGGTGGGATACTTCAATCTCTAGTCTAAATCGAACTAGAAGCTGATGTCTATCCCATTGACCTCCAACAAAATCGATAAGGCTAAGTTCTTCTTCATCAATCTCCCCATCGCCCCTTCTTTTCGAACTACTTGGGGATCAGATGACCAAAAGCGCCTCCCGACGAAGTCTTCAGCCTGGCTTCATGATCATTTTGGGCTGCTAACCCGCCTCGGCCTGCTAGACTAAGTGGATCTAATGGGGACGGGAAATCTGGTCGAAGCGGGTATAATACACGGGACCCATCGGAGGAATTCTCACCTTGGTACGCATCTACTTCGACCAAATCCCCTCCCCCATCCGGATTGCCTTTCACGCTTTTCTCTTTTTTTTTTTAAGTTGTTCGCATTCCTTCGATCTGAATGTTCGATCTCTTATATGTGGACCTTCGAGCTTTAGTCATGTCGAGGGCCACACTTATGATGGCGAGGAACAAGAGAGAGGCCACCCCTGCTGAGCTGCAGCCCGTCGCCGGGGCAACTCGTGACATACTCAATGACCTCCCTGACGCCCAAAAGGTCCACCAGGAGAGGTTCAGTGTAATGCCCCAAATTTTTATCCGTACAGGTATGGATTATGTGATATTACGTGCATATTTTAATTTATATTTATTTGTGTATTTCCTTATTTATTTTGAAGTAGTTTAATTTCCTTATGAATTTTGAATTATTCGAATGAATTTGAATTTGAATACTTGAACGTAAATGTGCATGATCAAAGTGTTCGTTTGCTATTTCTGTATGAGTTTAATTCAGAAATTTATGAAATTTGAGTATGTGGTAGTTTTATGTTATGAACGTGTATGTGTGCTCGGTTTTTAATTTGGAACTCGTTTGGAACCCCAAAACCATCCTGAAACACCAACTCGCGCCTAAATTACCCTTGCCCACTAAAATGACCATAACACCCTCATTACTTACCCAAATTACATGTGGTTTGAGCCCACTTGCCCCTCACTAATAATCCTATCAGCCTTAACAATTTCATTTCAAAATTAAACACTCCAAACCCTCCAAAAGGCAGCAACAAACCATGACCCAAGAAGAGAAGAGAAAAAGGCACTATTCATCATTTTCTTCATCCCACCATCACTTTGATCTCTTTCTTTCTTTGACATGTGAGTATGGATTATTGTATGTCATCATTCCCTCTTTCATTTAAGTGCCTATATACATGAATTGGTTGGAGTTTGCTAAGGTTTTGGATATATTGGTTTATATGAGGTTTTGAAGCCAATTCTTGATCAAGCATGTTCCCTTATGTCTTTCTTGTGTTTATTTGTTGGAAGTTGATCATTGAGCATGTATTTATGATTGTATGGAACCATATTGATGAGTAGTTGAAGCATTCATGATTTGCCATTAATGAATTTTGAATGAAAAATGGAGATATGATCATATATGCCATCTCTTGCCTTAACTCTTGTTGGAACTTGTTTCTTTACATGAATGGGACTTGTTTCTTTCGTATTTTAGTGTTGGTCCATGCTTGGTTGAGTTGGGGTAGTGTGCGATTTAGTTTTGTGGGATTTTTCCCTGTTTTAGCCATGGATTTCGCACCTGAGAGCTTCCAACGACCGTTGGAATTTCCTCTTAGAAAACCAACGACCGTTGATTCAATGCAGTAGCACCCCTGCTTACTGCATTGAATCAACAGCCATGGTAAATCCTGAAGGGAATCCCAATGGCCGTTGAACCCTTGCAGTAGCCCTGCCAGTTTTTTGTGTTTTGTTTCTCATTTCTCTTCGCTCGTTTGAGGTTTTCCCACCCCTAACATGATCCCCATGTGTTCTATGCATGTTTATAAGTGTGTATGGCTATGGTATGAGCTTTTATGCTTGAATTTGGTATGAATTATGTTCATATGTGTGTTATGTAGTTCATGTATGAATTTAGGGTTCATTTGACGTTATATGCGCGAGTTATGCGTTCGTGTGTCGTCATTGCTCCTTATGTGCATGAATACATGGATTCTTTGGTTGTGAACCCTAAGTGCCTATTTTACCCTACTTTTATGACTCTTATCTATTGTTTAATAATTAAATTATGTATTATGATTGATATTTGAGAATATTGGCTTGAAATGAATTGTTATATGCAAGATATGACCTCGAATGAATATAAATGATTGATTTGGTACATTGTTGCATCTTTATGACCTTATTTGACCTCATATGCATCTCATATCATATGCATGACATTTTCATACATCATATGTGGTCCTCATGAGTTTCACTTCTCTTCTTTTGCACAGATACCGGTCCAGTCGGAGGCGAAGGCGATCTTTGAGCTCCTTATTATCCTTTTTGTCTGGTGTAAGGTGGGTTTCTCTTCTAATAGCTATTATGACCCGACACATCCCTTATGTGCAAATTTTTGAGCCAAAATCTATATATAAGTATATTGAGTCACTTTCGCATAAATGATTTTGAACGTAAAGCCCTTTTTAATGGTATATCCCACAAAATATTTTGGCGAGAGCATGAATGTACACGGGCCCTGAAACTTAGTGTGAGTGGCTATCCGGGAAGGCAGGGGCCGACGGTGATCCCTCATACTAGTTCCAACCAATTACGGTGAAGTCGACCTCGTTAGGAGTTTTGACGAGAAAGGGCTAACCGGGCTTTTGGGGATTCATGTACCCCACTAGCCATAATGAATGGATGGCCGGGTCTTGCAAACTCGTCCATCATCCGGAGAAAGAAGTAGTATATGATCGAATGAATGGATTCGAATGTATGTACAAAAAAAATGATTACATGATAACGCATGATTAAATGAATAATGATTACACAGGAGGAGAAGGTTAGAGATTGTACACGCCCACTCGTCGGGCCATAAATGACCTATTGATTATTTGAATATGATAGTTATGATCCCATTGATGCTTTCTTAATTTGCCATGTTGGGAAATGGATCTAAAACTTCAAATGGGATTATAACGTGCATGAATATGTTTCAATACCGTGATATTTATATATTATGCCTTATTTTATACCCACCAATCCCTTTTGGATTGAACCCGATTTTGTTTCAGTCTTTTAGTGCAGGTTGGCTCATGCTAGGCGGGAATACAAGTCTAGGGAGTCTTGCATTTAAGTCTAGCATGTTGATTTTGTACCTCACACACTCATAATACCAATGCTTATTGTATTCGAACGCTTTATGTACCTTGAGGCTGTGAAGGACATGCTTATGTGTAAATATAAATTTTTGGAGTTGGTAGTTCATTGTACATGGTCTATGATGATGCTTCGGCTTTTCATTACCTTGCTCTAATTTACTATGATTCTTAGTTATTAACTGGTTCAAGGGTTAGCCTGCCTAGTATAACGAGTGTGTTGAGTCCCCGTTCGCCGTGATTTGATTCATGTATGGATTGTCCATTTCATATGCAGGTCCGGTCTTGGTGCGGGGGAATGTGGCGCTTTGCGTTCAGGCGTTACATTCAGGAAGGAGCTGGAGAAGTTGGAGACTGACATCACAACACATAATTCGCGGGTGCCTCCAGCTCGAGGGGAGGAGTATGTCGACCTGGCAGGCTCGTCACGTGGCCCCAAGGAGCAGGTCAATGAAGAATTGGAAGTGGTAATTGATTTAGATGACATAGAAATTTACTTTGATATGAACTATGACCCTTTTGCTCAATTTACTCAGGAAATGTGCAGGGTGAGCAAGAGACCCCTCGAAGACTCGATGACGACTTTAGAAGAGTCCGAGGACTCAGACGAGGATTCACAAGTCTTGCGGTTTCCGTCGATCTCTTCCTCTCAATGGCCAGGTGGGCTCGAGCTGGAGAAGGAGAACGGGTCCAAGAGGTCTTTATCTTTCAGTAATTCGGACGTCGACCTGCTGACTACCTTTTTCAGCTCCGGGTGCCTGATCAATGATCAGGAGAAGCTCTTTCGCTGAACTCCAGCTCAAAAGAGGCTAAAGGCAGCTCGTGTACTGTTTTGTGTAAGCGAACGAACTCCTGGATACTTGTATATATTAGATGTTTTTGTACTTTGACCTGATTTCTTCGACCTCTCAGGACGTCCTCCCCGTGGTGATCAACTCTATCTAGGAGGCTGAGGTCTTCAAGGCAGGAAAGCAGATGTACAGGGAAAAGTACTTGAATGCTAAGATCCAGCTAGCGTCGACCGATCAACAAATCGTGCAACGGCTCGAGAACGATTTGTGGAGAGAGAGACCTTGGAGACCCAGGTCACCAGTGCCTAGAAAGCACTGGAACGAACTCAGTTGCAACACGAGGAAGCCCTTAATAAGCTAAGGGAAGAGTTCGACAGGAAGCTCGAAAGTGCTATAACTGCTGCAGAGAAGAGATACCGTGAGGGAGTTCTGCAGGTCACTCGGACCCAGATTGAACGAGCCACTGTGGGTCTGAGGAGATGTAAACTTGAGATCGAGCATTATGCTGTCCGAAAGTTCATGGAGGGGCCCGGTTTCGAAGAAGCTAGTTTGATAATGGGAGAGAACAACCTTGCAGAGGGGTTCCAGATCGCTGTGAATCAGATCAAGGCTTAAGGCGTCTTCCCTCCAACTTTTGATTTCAAGTCTATTGGTCCCATGATACCCCACCCAGAAGACGTCGATGTGCCCAAGGAGGAAGAGCCAGTTCTGATCGAGTGGTCAACCCATAAATACGGGAATGTTGTCGAAATGGCCAAAACCAAGAAAGAAAAATGTCCCGCCGTGTGTGAGCTCTCTCAAACTGTTGAGGACAAGCAATTTCTCCCTTATGTTTGTAGTCTAGAAAAAGTGAAGGCTCAATCGGCTCCGGAGTCGACCTCGGAGGCTGCCTAATCTTGATATCACCCTTTATTTCCTGCTATATGAACAATTTAATTGACCTACTAGCCGAGTTGTGGCTAGATAAATATTTTATGTATTGACAATTGTTTCTACCCTTCGAGCCACGTCACGTGGTGAGCTCGATGGAAGACGTCCGGTCCACGTCGAGTGGTGAGGCCTGTCGTTTTATGAGCGCAGTTCCCTTTTTACTACTTTGTGTTATCTACTTTCTGCACGTTTCTTTCTTTTGCGTGTTTAATTGTTTATTCGCGGCTGGATCATTTTCTTCTTTTTTGATATCGTCAGAATGTACAATTTAACTGCTAGTACGTTTAGGAACCTCAGGGATTCGTAGGATCCCACGGGTCTAAACGACCTCGAGCAGATCCTATCCGCTAAGATCTTAAGATCTCTTGGGTCTTAAATGACCTCAAGTAGATCTATCTGCTAAGATCTGAAAAGATCTTAAATACTTAGGGATTTTTAGGATCTCTTGGGTCTAAAATGACCTTAGGTAGATCTATCCACTAAGATCTGAAAATATCTTAAATACTTAGGGATTTTTAGGATCTCTCAGGTCCAAAACGATCTCAAGTAGATCTATCCGCTAAGATGGTGGGTAGGGGGCTATCCTCCCCTTCGATTTATGACCGTAGGTCGAATGCGTGTTAGTTCGAGAGATTCTCACAATGTTCGAGATCGTGATTGTCTTTTATGAAAAATACGCTTTCATTAATAAGAGATCGAACCGATCAGAAATGCGATACAATTTGCGAACAAAAATCTAACCATAGAACCTCTTCAAATTGTGTGCGTTCCATGGCCTAGGTAGCGGGTCGTTGGCCATGTTCTCGAGCCTGTAGGCCAGGTTCTTTCCTATCTGCATCACTTTGTAGGGTTGTTCCCAATTTGGTTCCAACTTCTCGACATGCTAAAGAACTTTGACCTTTTTTAGTATGAGGTCGCCGATCTGGAAAGATCTCGGCTTTACATGCCTATTGTAAGATCGAGCGATTGTTGTCTTGTACTATTTGAGTTTTTGAAAGGCGCGTTTTTAGCTTTATTCAATTGCGTCAAGGTCATCAGCTCAAATCTCCATATTCTTGCTGAGCTGGTATTGGAAGACACGAGCCATTTTGTGGAGGAGCTCGGACGGAATCACAACCTCCGACCCGTAGACCAGAGAGTATGGAGTTTGTCTGGTCGCTGTTCGAGGTGTGATCCGGTAGGCCCACAGTACGCCATCAAGTTGTGTTCTGAGGTTTTGGATGATGATCCTGTTTGTGACTTCGGCTTGGCTATTCGCTTGTGGGTGGCCAACAGTGGTAAACTTGAGGTCGATCTCGAGATCTCGGTAATAGCTCTTGGTGTTCTCATATCCAAATTGAGGTCCGTTGTAGCAGATGAGGACCCTTGGAGCCCCGAAACGACAGATTACATTTTTCTAGAGGAAATTCATTATTAGTGCGTCGGTTATCTTGGGGACTGCTTCGGCTTCAACCCACTTTGAGAAGTATTCAACGCATACGATGGCGAACTTTTTCTGCCTTGGCGCTATGGGGAAGGATCCGATGATTTCGATCCCCCATTGATCGAACGGCCAGCAGACATCGATGGGGATCAAGGATGTTGGGTGCGTATAGATGAGGTTTTCGTATCTTTGGCACTTGGGACATTTCCTGTAGTGGAGCTTTACGGCCCATATCATTGTGGGGCAGAAGTATCCGCTTCGTAAGATTTTTCGAGCTAAAGCTCGGCCACTGGAATGATTCCCGTTGCATCCTTCATGAACTTCTTCTACAACGTCTTTGGCTTGGCTAGGCTGAAGGCACCTCAAAGGGGACAAGTGAAGGACTTCTTAAACAACCTGCCCTGTGACGCCCCGACTTCTCGGCCGTACAGGTACGCGCGCCACGCGCGAGGGTTTTGAGAGATAGGATTTATTTAATTTCTTTTCGTACCTTCTTGCGTATTTTATTTCCTTCGTTACGTATTTTGTGCGTATTTCTCGTGTACTTCGTGGCTTTTTTTTTAGGCATTTATTTGGTAATTTTTGGAATTCTTGTGCATAACCATTTCATGACTTAAATGTAACATTTCATACTTTGCATACCACATTGCATCATTTTAAATTTGTTGAGGACCAACTTGCAATTTCCCCACACTCACACACACTTATACACGATATATACACACTTGCACACACACTTCATTTCTTCTTCACGTTTCATTCCATTTCCAAGATCCAAAACCCTTGTTTCCCTCCATATTTGATCAAGCCACTTAAGAACAAGGAAGCTAAGTGAATTTCATTCAATCCAACACAAGAGTTCAAGCCATCATGCCATTCCATTCTCCCCATTTCATTTCATCTCATTCAAGGTATATGTCACATGTGGGTTTGAGAATTTGATGCATATGTTGGGCTTAAGCATGTGGGATGCATTTGTTAAGCTTTGTAGATTAACTTGGCATGAGTATGATTGATTTTATGCTTACATGAGTGTGGTTTTGTGGACTTGGAAGCATGAGTGTGCATATGATGATTTGGGGGTTTTATTTGAGAATTTGATAGAATTTAAGCTTGCTTTGTGGTGATTCTTGCTTCCTACTTGTACCTTGGAGTTTCTTTTATATGGTCTGATTGTTTTTGGAGTGTGTTGGATGTTGGTTTTGTTGTTGTTGTTGGTTTTGGTGTTTTCCCATGGTTTTGGTGTTTTCCCATGTCTTCCCAAACAGGCGTTTGGGTTTCCCGTTCAAACGGGAAACGCCCGTTTGGAAAGGGTCTGTTGTGTCCAGACGGGTTTGAAACGAGTGTTTGGGTTTTCAGTGTAAACTGGAAATGCCCGTTTTGCTTTGTGCTTTTTCGGCCTAGGGCTGGTGAAACGCCCGTTTGCGTTTCCAGTTCAAACTGGAAACAGGCGTTTACAAAGCTACAGTCCATTTTTTGTTTTCTTCGTTTTATGTGCTTTCTTCGTGTTTGTGGTTTCTACCCCTTCTTTGGACCCCGTTGAGTGATTCTTTGCGTTTGTTTGCTTACTTTCCCTTCTCGCATGCGTGGTTTTGCTAATTTCCTCGTATTTATCAACTTTGATTTATTTTATGGCAATGTGATTTAATTCTTGTGCATTTGAGCTCATAATTGACATATTG
>JBBMKE010437369.1:0-10034 GCA_037834125.1 Lippia alba
AGGTTGGAAGCTCGTACTCGCCGAGCATGTGTGCGTGCGTGTTGTGGAATTTATGAATCGAATTGGGACTTGTGAAAGTTATATATGTAATTTAGTTTGTAAATCCCAATCCCGGTTCATGAGTTCACCCTTTGTTACGTGTTTTGCTATATCTATCTAGTGTTGTGGTATGCGTTAGCCGCCTCACTTAGTCAGTTGACTGACTCCTCGTTTTTCTAATCCTTTCAGTTGCAGGTGTCTTTTGGCCTTGACTAGGCGGAGAAGTGTGTCTACTCGTGTACACTCTTGTGTCTAGGTCTAGTGGCATTTCATACATTCCTGCTTATGATATGTATTATTTCTGAATACTTTGGAACTTTGTATATTCATTTTGATAGGCCTTGCCGGCCATTGCGTATATGATGTGAATATTGTGATATCTTGATTATGTGATGCTTGGTTTTATTTATTGCTTCCGCGCACTCTGAGTCTTTTGGTTTTTGTTAGCTCCGCCTGGCTTAGAGTGTGAGTGTCACCGTTAGCTAGGGTTTGGATTCGGGTGCGGACTCATTTCGTAACCGGGTTCGGATCTTGGTGTGGGGGATGTGGTCCATTTTGTGTGGGGCGCTACAAACTAATTAGCCTATAATTTGATTTGTATATTTATGAGTTGCATGAGTTCTCCAATTTTTATTTTATTTTATTATTATTATTATTTTTAAGGAAATGGAGTTTTTACCGAAGCCTCCACCTTATATATACCAACCAAAGTCAAAATAAGGTACAAAGGTGCATGATCCAAAGATCAGCAATACTGTTCAAACAATGGTGTCCACGAGAGATAGTATAAGCAAAAGAATTGACACCAAAAATATTATAATACGGCATAGGGGAACAGGAGATACCCCCATGCAGATTACAGGTAGAAATATTATAGTCGCCCCTCATGCAAAGTGAAGCCTTAGGAAATCTCGCTGGCCTTAGTAGGGCACAGTCTTCCGTGCCGAAATGGTCATCAATGTTGATGTCCATGTTACAACGATCATTCGCATCTTTGTCACTCGCGTTCTCAGGGCTAAGATTAGGCTTTGGAAGATGTCGGACTACATGTGCAATCAAGCCGTCAATTTCATGAGTTCTCCAATTGAATATAAATAAGTATATCTTAAGTTATTAATTAATAAAATTAAGCTTTTATAAATTACTAATTGATATATATGATCTCAATTAAAATAAACTATGAAATAATAGATATATAGTTAAAACAAATACACATAGGAATTTCGAGTCGCATTACCTATATCAGTAGACAAATATTATAATTAATATTTTTGGATTATATAATTTTTAAATATATATATTTATGATTTCTCAAATTAATGTATGTATGGATGCAATGAATCAGATATAAAATTTGATTGTGTATTGTAAAAAAGTATTTTCATTATTTTTTAGTAAAATACGAATTTTAAGACAAGTATGGACTCCGATAAATATATTAATGGATTTGAATATTGAGATTGTGCGTTTGCATATTATATACTTATTTGATATCTTTATCAAAGGAGATAATCTAATATACAAATGATATCTGCGCATACAAATATAGATAACATTTTTTCATTATCTGTCAAATACCGAATACCAATTTGCACAATGAATGTGTTAAAAGAGATTTGGATGCGATAGTACATGTCTGTTTCGTTTAACATTCATTTACATCTTTACTTATAGCCAATAATTAGTTATCAAATTCAAAATTTGTTACCGAAAATTTTTTTTGATCGCTAGCAATCATATGTGTAAAAATAATATTAATGATTTAATGTTGATTATGTTTGTTAGAGCCTCAACCCCAAGCTTGGGTGAAATTTGGCCCCCTATTAAATTTGATGAATAATGAGCTTGGCCTTACTCACCCCCAGAAGCTAGTTTTTGAGGAGAGGTTTGTCTTACCATTATATATTAAACACCACATCATCATTTAATTGATGTGGGATATTTAACACACCCCCGTCACCCCCAGGAATGAACATCTGGAGCGTGAACATTGTAGGAATGAACATCTGCAAGCCGCAAGAATGAAACATCTGCAAGCCGGGTGGAGAGACAGGCACAGGAATCGAACATCTGTGAACCCGCTCTGATACCATATTAAAAAGGAAAGAGATGAAGTATTGAATGAATTTTGATTGACTTGAATCTGGAACTGTACGTACAAGTAGTATTCTCATATCAAATGCTTCAGATCAGAAAATGCACCAGAGTTATCCTTCACTGGTTTCTTTAAGCAAAATGGGGTTTTACATCAATTTTCCTGTGTTGAGAGACCTCAACAGAATTCAGTTGTTGAAAGGAAACATCAACATCTTCTTAATGTTGCTAGAGCACTATATTTCCAATCCAAAATTTCTATTAAATATTGGACAGATTATGTGCTTACTGCGATATTCCTTATCAATAGGACACCTTCAGTCCATCTGGAGTATAAATCACCTTTTCAGCTCTTGTACAACATAGATTTTGATTATACTTCATTAAGAACTTTTGGATATCTTGCATATGCCTCCACCTTGCCCTCTCATAGGCATAAATTTTCCCCTAGATCTAGACCTTGTGTTTTCTTAGGATATCCTAATGGCATTAAGGGATACAGATTGCTTGGCATCTATTCAAAAGAGATCTTTGTGTCTAGAGATGTTCTCTTTCATGAAGATGTGTTTCCTTTTCTTCAACAAGCTGCTGGTGCATCTAGTCCTGATATTTTTCCAACTACTTCTTTACCAACTCTTGAGCCTTATGCTTCAGAAGATACTTCAAATATTTCCACTCCAGTTTCTTCTATTGCATGTAGAAGGTCTTCCAGAATCACCAGGCCACCAAGTTATTTGCAAGAATATCATTGCAGTCTTCTTTAGGACAAAACACCACCTGATTTAGCTAGCATTAATCCCATTGCTTCTTATTTTTCATATGACAGGTTATCACCTCATTATAGGCAGTATTATTTGAGTGTTACTGCTTATGTTGAACCTCAGAATTATAAAGAAGCTATGCTTAAACCAGAATGGCAACTTGCCATGAAAGAGGAGTTAGATGCTATGGAAGCAAATCACACTTGGTCAGTAGTTCCATTTCCAGTTGGTCATCACTCTATAGGCTGCAAATGGGTTTTTAGAACAAAACTCAGATCAGATGGAACGCTAGAGAGACATAAAGCTAGACTTGTAGCTAAGGGGTATAGTCAACTTGAGGTCATTGATTTTATGGATACTTATTCACCGGTTGCAAAGTTAGCTATAGTTAAAATTCTATTAGCTTTAGCCAGTGCTTCAAATTGGTAACTTGCTCAATTGGACACCAATAATGTCTTTTTAAATGGTGATTTGTTTGAAGAAGTGTATATGGACTTACCTGAAGGGTATATAGTTCCTCAATCATTCTCACCAGATGGGAACTTAGTCTACAAGCTTCACAAGTCCATATATGGTTTAAGGTAAGCCTCAAGACAGTGATATGCAAAGTTTTCAGCTACTTTGAGTGAATATGGATTCATCCAATCCAAATCAGATTATTCTCTCTTTACAAAAGGATCAGGTTCCACTTTCTTGGCTCTTTTGGTCTATGTTGATGACATTATCATCACAGGACCTAATTCATCTTTGATTGTTGATCTTAAAGGTTTTCTTCACTCATAGTTTAAACTTAAGGATTTAGGGCCTTTAAAGTTTTTCTTGGGACTTGAGATTGCGCGTTCAAAAGATGGCATTGTGATGTGTCAAAGGAAATATACATTACAATTGTTGGGAGAGACATGTTTTCTTGCAACAAAACCACTTCACACACCAATGGATTCTAACTCAAAGTTAAGCTCTTTTGATGGGGATGAATTAGAAGATGTAACTGCATACATGAAGCTCACTGGAAAATTGTTGTATCTCACTATATCCAGGCCTGATATCTGCTTTGCAGTAAACAAACTAAGTCAGTTTGTTTCTAAGCCACGTACAATTCATCTTGATGCAGTGCATCACCTGTTAAGATACTTGAAAGGTACATCAGGTCAGGGTATATTTTTCCCATCTCAGAACGATCTCAAATTAACTGCTTTTGTTGACGCTGACTGGGCATCGTGTCAAGACACCAGACGCTCTACTTCTGGTTTTTGTATCTTTCTTGGAGATACATTAATTGCATAAAAATCAAAGAAACAGTCCGTTGTATCAAGATCATCAGTAGAAGCCGAGTACAGAGCTCTAGCTATTGCCACTAGGGAGCTGGTTTGGATCACTCAACTTCTTAAAGATTTTATGATTTCACTTCCAGGGCCTGTACCATGTTTTGTGACAATTTAGCAGCAGTTCATCTAGCTGAAAATCTACTTTTTCATGAAAGAACCAAGCATATAGAGGTGGATTGTCACTTTGTGCGTGACAAAGTTGCAGTTGGTTTCTTGCGATAAATGTCGGTATGCTCAATACATCAACTTGCGGATATCTTTACGAAGGCACTTCCTTTTTCTCAGCTGCATGCTTTGATGAACAAGTTGGCTGTCAAAAATATATTTCATCCACCTTGAAGGGGGTTTTGTATTTGTATTTTCACTTTTGTAATTAGTCTGATAGTTGAGTTACCAGCTAAGAGTTGCGTTGTTATTTAGCTAAGAGAGTTTGAGTTAGTTGTTAGTTGACAGCTACACTAGTTACACGTGTCGATAAGTTATTGGTATTAGGCATGTATATAAATACTACTTGTACGTACAGTTCCAGATTCAAGTCAATGAAAATTCATTCAATACTTCATCTTTTTCCTTTCTAAGACCCCCAACTAAGGGAATAGTTAAATAATACATGCCGATTATATTATTAATATAAAAGGACCTAATCAATCATAGTATGTCAAAGCGAATAAAATACTTTCATTTCAAGTTTATGACTCCAAATTAATCCCTAAAGTCGTCTCGAGTTTTTCATCGGTATCATAGCAACTGAATTCATATTGAAAGCATTATGGATAACGAACTAATTAATATGTCTCGACTACTTGTTTATCGTATTAAGAGAACCTCACCAATAATGGAGCCCTATGCCTAAAGATTTTGAATACTAATCCGTGGTTACCAACGAAAGTGTTTATCTTTCATCCAGTAGTGTTTAGACTTTAGAAATTTTCATAATCATTTAATTCCAATTCTTGACTTTATTTTCGTTCTTTTATTTGTTTTGTTTATTTTAGTCGGCTTCCATGATACAATAAGATAGACATGCAAATAAAATGAAAGCTTAAAGCTCTGTTGAGATAGTTTTGAAGTTTTATAATGACAAGATCAACTTATTATGTAGTGCCCACTACATCCCATACCTAAAATTAAGTTCCTAAACAAGTATGATGTTGAAGCGAATAAGTGACAACAAAGATTGCTCCAAGTGGTTAATGAGTTCATTATCTAGGACAATGTTTTGGGTTCGAACTCCGATTAGGTGTGCGTGTGAAAAAAGAAAAGAGGGGAACAGGGGCCAAAAAAATGTCATCTTAATTAAACAGAGTGTATACCAACATATGTTAGGAACAGTGTCCTAGAAACAAATCATCTAAAATCCGCTATTTGAATAATAAATGAAATAATTTAATCATAAGACAATCGTCACTTTATATGTTCTTGTGTGTTTGTATGTTTATATTTATGTGCGGATGTCTAAGAATTTCTCTAATCCATCAAACTTATAGGACTTAGTTACTTAGGAAAAGTGTCTCATGAAACAAGCACTAATTAATTATATAAGTTGGATTAGAAATCACTCCAAGTCGATGAGCTCAACGGACAATGGGAGTAGCAAGTAAGCTCGATTGAGACTTGCTTGTGGGATTGTGTCCTTAAGAAGAATCATAATCTTTCATGGGGTGTAAAGTGCATAGCTGATACATACGTAATACATGAGGGTGTTCGTTCCATAGAACGGGTACATTGAGATGTCTCGTTTAAAAAGATTCCTAAATAGGAAAGGTTGTCACTATTTCAGGACATAGAGATTCAAGATTATGAGATATTTCACATGTCAATTATGTGATTAAGTAATATTTAGAATTGAGATTGCATTGATATCTTATGTGAGCTAACCACATAATCTTAGATATGAGTTTAAAAAGGTGTTGCTCGAGATACCTAAATTATGACTTATATTGGGGTTGCAAAATTAAGTGGCACATGAAAACATATGAGAATCAATTATAATGGACCTACACTTGTTACAAGTAAAATAATTTCTTATTGTATAAGTTGTTCATATTCCCTTTAGCATTGGTAGTGAATAGAAATAAAAAAAAAGGAGTTGCATGAATCGAGATCAAATGGGTATGAAACACAACTTAACTTTGAGTTTGAAATTATTAGGGTTCTAATTATTTCCTTTCCCTAAATTTTGGTCGAGAGATAGGCTTGTAGCAGGATCTTATTTTACGTACAATTAGTCATCATTGACTGACAGGTTATTTCGAATAAATTCGTTATTCATTTAAGGGTCACATACCTGTTGCTAGATTATAATAGTTAAACTGATTAATTAATATGAGTATTGATTAATTGGGGTCATTGCTAATTGAATAATGAATTTAGAGTGTTACAAACAAATGTCGGGTCTCGAGAGTTTAGGCCGAATCAATTAATCGGATTAATTGATAATTATTCTAAGGGGTTAGGATAAGGATTGTTGTAAGAATATTAATTGAAAAAAAAAGTTTTAATTAATTAGTGAAGAAGTTACTTTGAGAACAAAAACCTATGCGAGCAAAGATTGGGAATACTTCCTCATATATAGGGCTAGGGTTTGAACCCCCTTAGAATATACTAGAGGTGTTCGAACTCCTCTATGAGAGTGGAGACACAATATCAATTTCTAATACTCTCTACATACATTATCTCAAGTCTAAACATAAATTATAACACTAGCATTCCCCTTAATTTGATTGTGGTTTAGGATGGAGTAGATACGCTTTAAAGGATTTCTAAGTTAGAGTTTAGAGTGTTGGATATAACGTTTGAGGAACATTTCATTTGAAGTACGATCCAAAGGAGATCGGAACGTTTCAAAAAAGTTTCAAAAATATTCTTGAGTTTTAAAAATAGAAATTACAAACAAACAATCTTTTGTTTATAAAAATTGATAAAAAAATTTAAATTTTCGTTACGCACCTATTTGTTTTCCAACAATATCAACCCAAAATTTTGCTCGGCGAGTTGAGCAATTGAGGAAAATGCTTTTTTGGTACACCAACTCCGACCATTCAGCGAAATTGGGACATTTCATTTTCCAGTGAAAATAAAATGACAGTAACTCAAAAAGTTAACAAATTTGTGCACAATCTCACCGGAAATGCCTTGTTGGCACCGGAGAAGACCATGTGGGCCACATCACAATGCCAGGTGTATATTATACACGAAAATGCTAACTTTTTGAGTCACGGGGTACTTTTTTCACTGACAAAATTTATTACGAAAATTGCAAAATGGGGTCACTTGGTATACCATTTTTGCAATTTCTTCTATAATTTGTAATGCGAACAAAATAAGGTTCCTTCATCCATACAATTGCATCATCTCATTGGTTTGAAAGCTTAAACTTAAAATTAGTGGAATGAATGTATCCTCTAAAATTGGGAAGAGTAAGACCAAAATGCGTAAAAATTATCAATTCTCATCCAATTCATTATTAAATCAATCACAAAGTGAATCTTATTTATAAACTAGTAACAACAAAAATATTCAACTCACAAAGAATCTACTGTAAGGAAGTAATTCAAAGAATCATGATATCAGGGTTTTGAGTGCTAAATTGCTAATTAAATAAAATCATAGAGTTAGCTTTGATATATTTCAAAAGACAGGATTCATCGTGCTAATTAGGTTATATGAAGAAATTGCAAAAATGGTATACCAAGTGACCTCATTTCGCAATTTTGGTACTAAATTTTTTTCGGTGAAAAAAGTACCCCGTAACTCAAAAAGTTAGCATTTTCGTGCATAATATACACCAGACATTGTGACATGGTCCACATAAGTGCCAGCTGGCGCACATGTGGTCTTCTCCGACGCCAACAATGCATTTCCGGTGAGATTGTGCACAAATTTGCTAACTTTTTGAATTAAGGGTTTATTTTTCACCGGAAAATTAAATAATCTAATTTTGCTGACCGGTGGTAGTTGGTATACCAAAAAAAATATTTTCCTCTTGGGCAGTTCTTCAAATTTATTTCTCCCAAACAAAAAAAATGAAATAACAAAATAACAAACTAAACTAGTCTTATTCCTCCAATAAGAAAATTAAGGGGAGAAGCACACCTTAATAATCCAGGATCAAACAAACATGATCTAGGAATATGCACTACGCTCCTTGGATGAATTCACATCCCAACATCGGGTTCAAGGACTCCCGTGAATCATGACACTCATGAAACCGGAGAAATTCTCAAAATGACTGTAGGTAGGATTGGGTTATACAGTCGCCCGAGCCTTTCCAGATTCCCCTTGACCAATAAATAAATCGAGCGTCCCAAAGGGCATAAACTTATTGCACATATTCTCGCAAACAAACATGACAGACGTTTGATTCAATTTCGTAAAGCACAATTTACCCAAAAAATTTATATTATATGTATAATCAAAACCAGTAAAAATGAGTTTAGATGGTGGACTTGCAAGAAACATTTTTGTTTTGAGGGTTAAACAAAATTAACCTCTAAATTTAATAAGGTACGTACATATTTTAGAATACTTACTTCAATGAAGTTATTGTTTGATAAAAAAGTTTTATAAACTTCTCATATTAATTAAGTTATTGTTCGATAAAATAGTAGAATAATTGCATGCACCACATATACACTGAGTTGTAGGAAACATGAAATTGAATTAAGAAATATCAAATTAGTCGTTTATTGAATACCATAATTAAGGTAATTGGCCTATACAACACGACGTGTGCAACTATCTCCATATTTGACCTGATTCACTAAATATGTAGCTATTCGTCGTTAGTCAAGTTCAGGTAAATACATCATTAAATATTTTACATTTGATACATGGAATAGTTGTATTTTATTAAATTATAAATATACATGCACTACTATAATATTTAGATTTTTTTTTCAAGAAACAACAAGAAAAGAAAAGTAAAGAAAGAGAAAAGAAAAACATCCCCAAATTGAAAACCGGATACAGAAGAAAATTGATTCCCTATTTGATTTGAACCCAAATGCCTTGACTTGGAACTTCTCCGTTAACCACAAATAGAAGATAATAACCGGATGGAGCAAGAATATTTGACCCCGGTGTCACGACCCGAACTTGGTAGTTTGACCCTCCAAGAGATGTCACAGTATTTCCATTGGTAAGAATTAGTAGTCGTTGATTCATCGAAAATGCATGTGTCGTAAAAGGTGGTGCGATCATTGCTACTGTGATAAGATTACTATTTATTGCGGTTGCACAGTGAAACTAATCGTTAGTTGTTGGCCATAACCGATTTGAGAATGTGAAGTTGGTGAAGTAATTGTAGGACGGGTTGACGCCAATCGTGCATGTAGGTAGTCCGGCGAAAATGCTTCCATTGTCAAATCTGTTGGGAAAAGCGCCCCAGAAAAACTGTAATAAGCATGAGGGTTGCTACCGCTAACGAGAACACGTCCATCACGTAGCAAAATCGCGGTCGAGTGGTACATCCGAGGAATAGTAGTTGAGTTTTTGGCCTCGAATCTTGACCCTACAGGATTGTCGGGACGGTAGATGAGGGGTGTCAACACCGGATCACGACCCAATTCCCATCCTGCGGTACCCGAGCCTGCCCCATTAATAATTAAGACCTGGCCATTTGGTAGCAACACCATATCACCCATGACTCTAGCCAAAGGCATAGTCTCCACAACCCATTGTGGATTTGGGTCGGTTATTCGGATCCTCCCGCAGGTATTAAGTGCCCGTACAAAAACCCTATTATTTGCACTTGTGAAAGATCCTTTCGGTGCACCCCCACACACCAAAACTTCAGCAACAGTATTAGCTCCAT
>JBBMKE010437380.1:0-10033 GCA_037834125.1 Lippia alba
ATCCAATCCAATCAATATTAGATTGGAGGGATAATTGACTTTTATAGAAAGGGGAGCAAAAAGAAAGAATTTATTTTTGGCAACCCCGGGCTAGCCCCCTCTTTCACAGCGATAATTGGGAAAAGGGGAATGAGGCTCGTATCCATTTGATTTTGCACTTCTCGACAAATATAACCTGTTTTGTTATTCTAAGCAGTTATTCTATTTTAGGTAACAAAAAACTTGTTATTCTTAACTCTTGGGCTCAGGAATTCCTACTATCCATCCATACATACTGACAAGGGGTTGCGAACCCACAGGTGCCCTCTCCGGCTGTACATCGAAGGTTTAAGATGTTGCACCTTCCCTACAGCACGGGGTCGCATGAAGATATCTCAAATAGAACTATGCACAGGTATAATCCCAACGTCCCTTGCCGTCCTGGGGGACTCCTTAGTAGCATCTTCTCAGATCCACATACATAATGCCAATATCTCATGGCCAATCTCGCTGCATAATCATAACATAACAGATTTTCACAGAATGGCTTATATATACCAACATACATACTTTTCCAAAGTGAAGGTGGTTCACAAGATCATAAACATATCATATCCAACACATACGTATCACAAGGTGGAGGTGCTTGAGCTCTACAATGCTCAACGTAGTTGTAAATGGCCTCCATAAAGTTGCCCATATTCATTTGGGGCGCTTGTGGTTGTCGGGATGGTGATAGAGTCCTTCTTGCTCTATCACGATGTAGGGGTCTTCCACGAGGCATCTATAAATAAAACATAAGAAATGTGTGTCGGGATTAATCAATTATCCATGAGTGCAATCAAGTTCAATGTCAAATAAAGTCACAATCGATGCAAGACTCTCAAATTGACATATTGTCCCTAAGCCGAAAGACCTACACCAACAAGACACGACTTAAGAGCCCAATTTTGCAACCGAAGCTCTGATACCACTTAAGGATGTAGCACCTGCATCGATAGGCGCCACATCCCCCGTACTATTCGCTCAATCCACACTTGAAATTAATTTCCACATATAGACCAAACAAATAGCAAACGGGTGATAATAGAAAATCTCAACTAGCTAAGCGGGGCTAACCCTTAAACCAATCGTAACGATGCAACAATCAATGCGGAAGCGATTTAACATACAACAAACGAGTGGAGAACATCTCCAATTAAATAGCGCAACAAAAGGGAGGACGCCTCCCAAATTTAAACATTCACAACAAGGCTGGCAAGGCCACAATTATTCAAAGGCTACAAACCAATAGTAAAGTACGTGGGTTACAAACCCGAATGTAAATACAATCCATAATAGCATGAGTATCCAAGAAAATATATGATATGCTAGACTACAAATAAAGACGATGACTCGACCTTATTCCTCGCCTAGCAAACCTTCAAAAGTACCTAAAAAAACGACCTAAATCACATGCACATGCAATTCGTAACTTCGATTAAAGTTTTAGAAGTAACCAAGTGGTTAAGTTTTAGAAAAGGGACATCTCTCGGAATTACGAATAATCCAATTTAAATCATTAACGTTCAATATCGTTATGTGACCAGGCGTGTGGGTAAGTCTCCAACATTTCACCAATAGTATGTGCATAAAACGTTTTAAGTGATCAAGCAATCGTAACATAAACATTCGTTCGTTCGTAAAACATTTCCATTCTTCTTCCCCCGATTTTGGAAAACAAGCTAGCTAGGCTCGTAGTCCACGTTGGTCTATATTGAGTCAGGGGTTCATGAGTCCTACCCACTACTTCGATGGTAAGAACCACCGGCTCAAGAATACCCCACCCTCCGGCCACCCAAGTCGCGTGAAGGTATTCTCAAATCGACTACGTGTAAGATAAGCTACCCGACGGCCCGACACCATTCCAGACTCATCCACACATTTCCCCGGCGCCCGTTAATACGTGAGTAATCTTGCCAAAATATTTTCATGAAAACATTTGAAAGTAAATGCGGTCTTGAAATCGTTTTTAGAATAAATACGTATAAATAATCATTTTGGCCAAACTCATTTGCACATGGTATTATAGGTCGATAGTATAAATAAAACCTCACCTTGACAAAAAGAAGGAAGAAAAGGAAGCTAAGAATTCGGCTCCTCGTGCTCGGGCCCGACCTCTATGAAAAGGACACAAGTGTATACAAGACTTAGACCAAAAGCACCAAATATGACGCTCGATAAATGATACATATGCATGAGACATAATATATGCATAATATGTATCAATTAATCACATAAGTGCACCAAAGAAACAAGTTAATGCGTACAATAATCATGCAACGAAAATAAAGCTGAAAGTTAATAATTAAATACATGTAATGGTCATATAAAAGCATTTGGAAAGCAAAGGAATCGCACCGGAAAAGTCAAAAAATCATTTTTCTCACAGACGCCCAGTAAACGGCCGTTTGGTGTTTGAACTGAAAACCCAAACGGGCGTTTGAAAACCTTCTGTAATGATTTCCCAAACGCCCGTTTGGTGTTTGAACTGAAAGTCCAAACGGGCGTTTACAAAGCTACTGGAAGAAATTTCACACTCCAAACGGGCATTTGCAAAACAAGAAGAAAAACCAAACGCCCGTTCAAAATGCTACTGGAAGAATTTTCAGTTCCCAAACGGGCGTTTACAAATCCTTTGTAAAACCAAAACACCCGTTTGTATTAGACAAATTTTTTAATTTCCGCATGGCCAAACGGGCGTTTCCAAAATAAGCTTGGAAATGAAACGCTCGATTGCCTTGCGATTTCTGGGCATATACGAGCTCAAACCAGGGCATCCCTTTCCTTCCTCCCAAAACACCAAGATATGCTCATACTACTTCACAAATCATACAAGGAACAATAAATACACTTCATACATGCAAGAGAGTAGCTCAACAAGCTTTAAAACTAAACACCCAATTCACATTTCCAATAATTTCATACATATATGCATACACTCATAAATGCACCAACAGCCAACACATTCATGCATTAATAACACCATAGCATTTCATATAATCACCAAAACATGCTTCAATTTATAGATTTAACATCACATTCAACAAACCCTTACTATTCACTTGCAAGAAATGTGGATTCTTATCTTGTATGAAATGGGATCATGAAGGTGATGAAGATGAAAGTCTTGATGCTTGAATCCAAATTTCCCAAACCTTCCTTGCTAGATTGACGCTCGGATGATGAATGTAGTAATGGAGAATGAGGTTTTGTTCTTGTGTCTTGGAATGGGAGAAGAAAATGCAAGAATGAAATGGAGAAGAATGAGAGGTATGTGATGGTGATGTAGTGGTTGGTATAGGTATGGGTGTAGTGTATGTATACATTATAATATGTTTGCATATAATTGTGTATGTATATAATGTATATGTATATTATATGGTTCATTTGAATTCCCAATAATAATAAGAGTATACATATATGTATACGTGTATATATATACGTACGTGTATATATGTATAAATGTATATGCATGTGTATGTACGTGTATGTATATATTTTATATACGTATATAAGTATGTATATGTGTTTATATATATAATGTAATGTATGAATATGAAATATGAAATGAGATTAGATGTTATGAATGAAGAGTTAGGGAAAATTAAACTAAATTACAATTAAACACATAATCACATAAATTCACATAAGCCACGTACGCATGCTTTTCGGCCCTATCTCTCAAGAACTCACACGTGTGGCGCGCGTACTTTATACGACGAAAACACAGGGCATCACATGAACTTCTTGAAGTAGCCATGTAAAATTGGCTTTAAAAGGCTAAAACCCTGACTAAATATATATAGTAGTCCAACCCCAACTCCTATAAACGACTAGTTTGAAATTTTTACAATTTAGCCCCTTAGATATATAATTTCTAACAAAACGAGCCCCAAGGTTGTAACAATGCAACATGACAGTCTCTGGGGGTATGTACGGGATATTTAACAGAACCCTAACGGAATTATAAGGATCACGGACGAAATACAAATGTTAGGGGTGTATTCGTAAAAAACAAAACAATAGGTCCTTATTTGCAATTACCCCAAACCACAAGGGATGTAGATGTAATTTTCCCTTAATTTTACATGATATAGTTTACTTATTAGATTTAGGATTAATTACATTTAGACCCCATGAGAGTATTCAAACTATAATTTAGTACCTCTTAGTCAAAATATTTCACTTACACCCCCTCACAAATTTAATAATTGCATATAATACTTAATATTGTAAGAATCTGTTAAAAATCTAACAAAATATTTCTTGAAATTGTGAAAGTCCTGTTAATATTGCAAGAAGCTTTTCTAGTCACCACAGTCCAGATGGTGGATTAAGCTTTAAACAAATCATTTTTTAAAAATATGTTGCTGGTCACGTAGGTGAGAACACAAAAGGTTTCATGGTGTTCTGATAAAGAAGGGAGAGAGTACTATTGAAAGAGAAAAATGACTATTTTTACAAGATGTAAAGTGAGCCAAACTAAGAGGCATTTTAGTCATTTGTTAATAAATTTTTTATATAATTTAAACTAGTTCAGTTTTAGCAGGGATAATAATGAGACTTTTACAATTTTAAGGAATATTATGTTAGATTTTTAATCAATTCTTGCAATGTTGGATGTTATATGTAATTATCAAATTCATGAGAGGATGTAAGTATAATTTTTTGATTAAGAGGTAGCAAATTATAATTATATATACTCCTATTGGCTCTAAATATAATGAATCCTTGTATTTAAAATATTAATTTCTTTGGAGGATAAACCATTTTGCTTAATTGTTTTCTTTTACTTTATTTTTGTAATTTGTTGAAAAAATGAGTTACTTGGTTCTCAACATCGGAAATTTGTTGTATTTTACCTTGTTTAGCATAGTTAAAATATATTATTTGCATATAGTTTGGATAAGGCTGCTATAATTTTCATCTGATCAAAGCAGGAAATTGAGAATGAGGATTATAAAGGATAAATGGGAGTTCAAATTTAAATCATGCGGATTACCTCCCTTACTTTTCTTTCAATTTTCAAAAGGGATAATTGCAATTTGGCTATTCTACCCTTACAAAGCTCTCATACTATCAAGTTCTTGTACTATCATTCTCATCGACGAACATCAACACCTCTGCTCTTATTTTTCTTCATTCATTATTTACGTTGTTTATTATAACGTATTTTGAATTACATTATATATGTTTATTGAACACTTAGATTTAATCCAGTGAGTGTTAACTCCTATTTTGCATGTTCTCCCCCACCCTGCTACCCCACCACACACACATATTTAGTTTTTTTGCTTAAATAACTCGAAATTCGACTATAAATTTTGTGGTATCACGATTTTGGTGAGCATAAAAAACAAATAAAGAAATTATTGAAGATAACCAAATAATATAGTGTTAAGCATTTTTACATTTGAAAGGGAAAAATAGTTCACGGGTTCGAGTTCCATTAAAATGTATATTCACGTGTGTTAAAAAAAAAATTGTCAGTCTATAATAAAAAATTCAAATTCGGTTCAACAGAACGTAATTATTCACATGATTATACTTCTCTCTCTATATATATAATTTTACCTCAATTACAAAAGCAAAATTTGAAACATCGTTATATGTTTACAGCAAAGTATAGATCGACAGATTTCAACAAAAATACATCTAATTTGATTTGACAAATTTGATTCAATTAATTTAGAAATGTTAACAGATGTTTTGAATCAATGAGAGGACCAAGTCTTGATAATGATATATAAGAAATCGATGAATGCTGGCCATATTTCGACAACACGTATACCCAGTGTACGTGTTAACACACTTTCTCAAACTATATATTAATTATGAATAAAACACTAGTCAATATTTATTCCAAAAATTGACCTAAAATCTAACAAAAAGTTAAAAGTCAAGCACGAGGTTTTACAATTGAGGATGATTTCACGATAGCAATTGAGTACAACTAATATGACAATGCTATATTAATTATTAATGTCAAGAAGAAGTATATACTAATGGACTTTAATTTGATCAAAAATTTCATTCTTGTCCCCACCGGAGTACGATGTACGGCACATACAGAATGATATAAATACTAAGAAACAAATATAATAACACAAAATTTATATAATAATATAGTAAAATAATAATTTTAAAAATATTTGTACGTTAAGATTATCAAATAATATTATATTTAATATGCATTGATTATCTATTAATCAATTATTATATTGTATTATTTAAATTTTAAGATGTATAGTCGATTATTTTATTTAGTGTCGTTGCTGAATAGCATACTATTATTTTCGTTTAGTAGTAGTAGTAACTAGTCCTTTGATTGAATAGTAATTAAACACCTAAAATCGATGGAAGAACCTGTTGAAAGATTACGAATTGATTCATGTGCAAAATTAGAATTTAAACCCTTGAAATTTATTTAATAAAGTTGTACGAGTCTCTTTGGTCAATCACACATGATGATTTAATTTATTATTACATAAATCATTGTAATATATAAAGTATTAATATGTAAAATTTAACAAAACAAACAATTTTGCAAGAGATATTTACATCGATCTTATTTTTATTAAACAGGAAATCACACTTGAGAACAAATTAATTAATATCTTACAAAAGTGGATCTATTTTTCAATTATGTCCACTAACTTTTCCTAATTAATTAGTCTAACAACTCATAATTCCGAATACATCTCATGAAATTACTGTTCGAACCCGATTCAGGCATTCAGCCAAACAGTTTATTTTCCTATGTCAAATTCCCATTTTAATTCCTTCACAACCTTGAAGATCTAGTTACTTAATTTGCCCAAACATCTTCGCATTTTATCATATTTTCCAAATCAATACTAACTTCTCGTGCATTTTCCACATTCATATAGTCCTCCACCATCTTTGCTGCATTTTCATCAGTCGAAACGCTTAAAAACTTGTCATTTTCTTGAGTGGTGATCTTCAAACCTCTAGAGAAAGAAGTTTCACCCACATGAGTCGGGCGTCGATCGAATGCCCGCGAACTCCCCGATACGACGTAGACTCTGCACAGGCACATTTCATGCCTCAACTGCAAATCAACATGATGAGGAAGCTTCATCAAGATTCATAAAATGAGAAAAAGTTGAAATTATATATGGAAATTTTGTTTCGAACTTGATCTTGTTCAGAGATGGAGACGAGGGGTTATCGCTATCGGGGGTGCTTGCTTTTCTTATATTGGCTGTTTTTTCTTTAAGTATATATTAATCACACGACAAGTATAATTAAGCTGTAATAGAAGATTTTAGCAGCCAATATAAGAAAAGCAGCCAATATCAGCTCGAGCCGTGGCATCTGCCCAGTACGTAGTAATAGAAGTGAGCTATTTGCCTATTTTAGAAGTTAAAAAAGTACCTCAGGAATAGAAGTACCCAAATCCTCTTTAATAGCTCTATACTCGTTCATTTTCCATTTAGTCTTTCTTCCCGTGGGAGCTTTCCCATTGTAAAACACCATGCTTTTCTTGACTCCGATCACCTTATTATCCGACGAGTAGACATGGCTAGGCGAGCCGGTGGCTTTCCAGTAGCCGGAAGCGGTGGTCCGGCTAGGCTTTCCTCCCCGTACCTCTCTTTCCTGCCTCCGAATGAAGAAGAACCATTGCTCTTTGTCCCCATAGCAAAGCTCCCCACAATGCTCTGCATTCAACACAAAACACACGAATAACACAACCCATTATTCTTTCTTTCTCACAACATGCTATGTTACTTTCATAAAAGGTAACAAGAATTCGATATCAAAAAGTGGGACAAAAGATCTGATCTGACTACGTACTAGGCAGATGCCATGGCTCGAGCTGACAGATATCGACGGTTGGTATAACTCGATTGATCCTGCTGTTATTGCCCTCCAGCTTGTTGTGGAGATAGAAAGAGATCAACTCTTCTTCCGTGGGGTAAAAGCGAAACCCTGGTGGCAATTCTTCCATCTTTTCTTCCTTTTTGGGACCTTTTTTTCACCCAAGATTTTGAGGTGTTCTTTTTGTTTCAATGTAGAGATGTAAATATAGTCAATGTCTTGATATTTCGAGATTGCTATTATATATATAGACGTTCCAAAAAAGGGGAGTTTCCGAGTGAAAGGAGAAAATTGTGGTGATAGTAGACATCAGTCACACTCCCACGCGGAAAAGCAAAGAAATTTTGAGATTTCGTTAATCTTGTCCAATTAAATTGTTTTCCTGCAGGAAAAATAGTTGTTTTAATCACAAAGAACAAGTCAATATGTCCCACGAAGCTATACTCTATCCCAACATTTGTGTAGGCAATTGACTGAAATGTCAACGTCTACAAGTACCAAAAGCTAATATCTTTGAGGAGATTCACTTGGAAAGGAATGGAAAATTGTAGATTATTTGGCTCGACAGAACTTAATCAAGCATACGAATAAATTTATTATGTCTGTTGTTTGATTGATTATTTAATTTTTTTTAAAAAATAAATCAATCATACAATAAATATACAATAATTTCCCTCTTTCGATAAAGTACTTATTATTTGATTATTTACTTTATTTAAAATGTACATCAATCATGCTATAAATCTAAAAATACTGTTTATCTTATTACACTGGTTCAGCAGGATAATTATCCTTACATAATGTTTCACCGGAATCTCAAATCAAGATTCTGATTTAAACCTTGGTTTTGTGAGAATTGGAGGTGGTGTTTTCGTGTAATGCCGTAATGGATTGCAGTATATGAACCCGACAGACGACAAATATCCAAGTGATAAAAAAAAATAAAAAATAGAGGTTAATTAAGTGCAATTAACACCATAATTTTAATAGTAATTTACCTACTTTGATAAGATCATAATTGCCTGGATTTCTATTTGACCAAAAATTAAAAAAAATAAGATCATAATTAAGTTTAGGGTTCTTTTTTTGGCTTTAATTAATTATAGATATAGATATATCATTAATTTATAACATGGTTCTCTAATAAGCACTAGCCTTCACAACTTGTTGCACAAGTCTAGCAATTTTCAACGTTGAACAAAATATAACAATAATGAAATAAAAAGATTGGCATGAAAAATTATTCCACATCCACTAAATCTAAGCATGTCTCTATGACATCGGCCATTACGTACACTACGCACCGTGAATTTGATAAGGGTCTTTAGTCGTCTTCCTTGTATATTGAAAGTGAAATAATTAATATTTATGTCTATATGCCAATTAAAGTTAATCAATTCTATCTTGACCAACGCTTTTGGAGGAAAATACTTTGGATTATATTTTATTTTATGGGAAATTTACGTCTAGATATCTTGCATTTAGTCATTATTACAAATCAGGACCTATTCTTTCGTTTTTTACATATTAGTCCCTTACGTTACATTCTGTTTGAGATCCCTACCTTCCGTTAGGGTTCCGTCAGGTTTAACAAACTCCCATAGGGACTGTTTTGTTATATACAAGAAATACATGAGTCGTTTTGTAAGGTGTTAACAAAAAATTCAAGGGTATTTTTGAAAGAACATGTCAAAAATTTGATGGAACCCTAACAGCTACCGGGGACCTCTAACGGAATCAAACTTTAGGGACTAATATATAAAAAATGAAAGAATATGTCCTGATTTGTAATTATAATTAAATACAGGGTACCTGGATGTAAATTTCCCTTTATTTTATTTTACTTAAAACATGTAATCTATTTTTACTTTTTAACTATATCATTTAAGACCATATATACTTTTTACCAAAAAATAAATAAATCAAATTTTACCAAAAAAATTTAAGACCATACATTAATTTTTTAATTAATTAAATTATCTAATCAATCATATACAAGATTACTTTTAATCTAGAATAAATCATCTTAATTAGGTTAGTTGGAGAAAAAAAAACTATTCTTTTTAAAAGATAAAGAAAAACCCCAAATAAACTGTTAGAAGATTTGGGGTTATCTTCTATATTAGGAAAAATCCCGATAATTTGGGTTTAGGATTCCTGACCTATAGGG
>JBBMKE010437390.1:0-10032 GCA_037834125.1 Lippia alba
TGGGTGCGCATTCATTGTGATGAAGAGTTACCCCTTGCGTGTTCGGACGAGTGTGCCCGCCGTCACGGACCCACCGCGAAGGCTTTTTGCGGTAACTCTCCAGCCGTTAATCCTACGTCTGAGATTTGCTTTTGCAATTATGACTGCTAGATTACTTACCAATATATAAAGGGATTTAGAAATATTCCCCCAAGTTGCAGAATTGCATGTATTTTATGTACTGTGGTGAAAGTATTGTTACCATACAACAGTGTTGGTATTATAAATAAAGTAGTATAATTAATTTAATTTATTTCTTGCTCGATTCATATATATATATATAAAGGGATTTAGAAATATTCCCCCAAGTTGCAGAATTGCATGTATTTTATGTACTATGGTGAAAATATTGTTACCATACAACAGTGTTGGTATTACAAATAAAGTAGTATAATTAATTTAATTTATTTCTTGCTCGATTCATATATATATATATATATATATATAATCAATACGTTGTATTAATCTGGTTTTGGAGAACATTAATGTGGCGCCCTTGCCACATCCCGCACCGAGAAATACTCCAAGTGTAGTTTTAGGCCTTCACTCAAGGATTTTTCCAGCGGATGGAGACGAACAAACAAACACAAGCATAGCGGAAATATAAAACAAGGCCGATCAACATCAAACTTTAAACATAAATATAAGGTCGATAAGGCCGGCGACAAACAACAACTACAAACGGCACTGTATTAGGTATGTGTACTTAGACTGTACACTAAATTTCCCACGAAAGAGAAATTCCAAAACACCGAACTATCTAGACAACCCTGACAATCTAGCCCTTACATGCTGCCTAGTCACACTTACCTGAAGCCAAAACCAGAAGAGAAGGAATATTAGTCAAAGTGACTAAGTGAGAGGGCTATACATATATATAAACAAAAGCACAACTTTATTTCACAGTTTTATTCTTTTCGAAAATAAGGTGTAAACATATAAGAAGGGACTGCTTCTAGTTATATGAAAACACTTGTGAACCAATAATCAAAATGATCGATCAATTACAATAGCCCGACGAGTACGGGTGAGTTCTCCAACCTTTACGCCCTGAACACAAAGAACACAAAACAAGAAACCAGCCTTCTCCCTCCAATTGTTAGTCGAGGTGCCCCCCAACCAACCATTCAATCACTTAGGGACAATATAACCTGGTACCAATAACCTCACTCTATACGTAACGCAGTCAACCTCCGGCTATGCCCCGTATGGAGCTTCACAGAAGTATGTAGCAAGATCAGCCTTTGGCACACACCTCCGGGCTTCACCCACTAGATACTTCGGGCCCATATTCCCCAAGGGTTCTATAGGGTTCTATCATTCGATTACAACTCGCTTTTTATAACATTTCACACTTTCAAACACTTTTTTTATCTTATAATATTTTCGCAGTTCAAAATCAAAACTTTCATTCACTCAACGCATATATATACTATAACAAGAACCCATTTTAATAAGGAAAATCTGATTTTTCAGTAAGATACTAAATATTACAGAACATCTAATAATATATATAGTATCAACGGGTCAAAACCAAACTCAATAAATAAGGGTTGGGTTTTAAGAATATATATATATATATTTACATAATATATATTTTGGCCCCAGTTGAAAATATTTTAATCCCTCACCTGAAAAACTTCCAAACTGCAAAAGAAAGACACAATCAACATGATCATGACTCCTCCTTAGTAACACCTGTGAGGCTTGACACACACAGATTGCAAATTATGACTCGACTCGACAATCAATTAAACATAACAAACACGTACGACTGTAACCTAAATTATATCATTTATAATTAACAAATGATGTTCATTTATGTTAAAAAATATATCCAAGAATGCAGGAAAGGAAGGTTTTTTTAACCTTAAATTCGACATGAATAAGACTTGCTTGAATGCGTTTTGGCCAAGTTAGGATTTTCCACCCCATTTATTGAGCCTATTATGACTTGCTTACATCTCAACTATCTCTTATTCCTTTCTCTTGAGTGGTAGCGAGTTTGACTCTCTAGTCCCGGAGAGGGGAATTTGTCAAGGCGATCCCTTTATCTGTTTTTTTTTTTGGCAGAAGTGTTCTTACCTCTTTTACAGGAATAGAAGTAGTTAGAGAGGCTTAAAAGTGTGTTTATCTGTTGAGGAGCTCCTCGAGTGTCGTATCTCCTCTTTGCTGATGACACTATGATCTGTGGGGAGGTTAGCGAGGAGGCAGTGGCTGGTATTAATTATGAAGGTGTTGGAACGTTACGAGACAATATTGGGTCAAGTTATAAATGGGCAGAAATCATCCGTGATTTTTAGCAAGAATTTACGTATGGTATGCAAGAGGTTTTGGCGAACCTACTTGGTGTTCAGAGGTTGGAGGAGCTCGATTGTTACTTAGGGCTGCCTTTGTCTATAGGACGATCGAAGAGGAGTGTTTTTCTAGCATTCTGGATAGAATTAGGAAGAAGATCCAGGGGTATTCCGAAAATTTCTTATCTAAGGCGACAGGAAAGGAAGTGTTAATTAAGGCTGTGTTGCAAGCTATTCCCTCTTACAGACTTATTTGTTTTCTTCTCCCGGATTTCCTGATTAAGGATATTGACTCGACTATCTCCCGTTTTTGGTGGAGTAATCGCGGTAAGAGGAAGCTACATTGGTTTTCTTGGGATAAACTTTGTTGTAGTAAGTTGTTCGGCGGGATGGGCTTTCGTCGTATTAAATTCTTGAATTTAACCATGTTGGCGAAACAGCTGTGGTGGATGATTCGCTTCCCTAATAGCTTGGTCAGCCATATTATGAAAGCATGTTACTTCCCACACTCATAAGTTTGGGATGCTCTCATGGGACGGTCCCCTTTTTATACATGACGGAGTTTATATGCAGCCCGTTACCGTATTACTGTAGGAACGAAATGGAGAGCAGGAGACGGGGCAAAGGTTCATATTTGGCATGATAGGTAGTTGCCAAAAAACCCAGACTCTAGGCCTCGCTTTGTTCCAGGGGGTCGGTTGTATCCTAAGTGGGATTCCGATTTAATGAGGGATGGTGCTATGGCGTGGGATGAAGCTAAGATCAAAGTTATTTTCGATGATAAGGATGCTAACTTGATTCTAAGCATCCTGCTAAATGTTAGATGACTGGAAGATACAATCATATGGCTGCCCACTAGTTGAGGACTGTTTACAGTTAAGAGCACATATCACCTTGCACTTAACATTGCCAATCAGGATGACTTTCCTCTTCGCGTCAGGATACTAACGGGTTCGGAAGCTATTATGGAAGGTTGATGTGTGGCAAAAAATCCGGTCTTTTCTCTAGCGTTCCTTTCGGAACATCCTCCATTTTGGAGTTAATCTGATGCGGCGACACTGTAATATCGAGAGCTTTTGTGTGCGTTGTGGTTCGAACAATGAAGATGACTGTCATGCCTTGTTTACTTGCTATACCTTGCGACAGATTTGGGCCCTTACGCACGTTTCTGGGCAGGTCATTCAGGGCATTGCTGCTGACCGTATTGAAGGGCTTAAGATGGCCTTTACTTCTCTGAACGCTGATGATAGCAGAAGGGCGGCTATATTTATGTGGGCACTCTGGGAACATAGAAACAAAAATATGTTTGGCTATAGTTATGTGGGCTACTGCAACTCTTACAGAACTACAGACGATGAAGGTATGGTGCCTGTGATTCCGACGACTGAGACGCAGTGGGAGAAGCTGGTGGAGGGCTGGTTCAAACTTAACTTTGACGCGGACATTGCAATTTTTAAGAATCCTGATGCTATTGGTAGTGTTGGTGTGTTATAGCAAGGGATTCAGAGTGCAATTGTATAGGGTGGGAATTACAAACAAGCTACTGCCTATTCTGATTCGTTCATCTCCGAGACTATGGCGGCTCTTTTAGCAGTTAGGTTGACTAGGGGTTTCGGATGACAACAAGTTATTTTTGAAGGTGACAACTCTTGTATCATTGATAAGATCTAGGATGGCGATGAGGATCTTTCTCCGGTTGGGAACATCTTCTCTGACATCAAAGATTTACTTCCCTCCTTTTCGAACGTCTAGTTTTCTTCTATCAAACGTGGTGCTAATGAGATAGCCCGCAAACTTGATAGGAATGCAGCTTCGGCCAGCGTTGGTTCCTTTGATTTTCTGTCTTTTGTTTCAGATCTTGTTTTAGCTGAATCCTTGTAATTTTGGCCAAGGTGGCTGGTCGGGGGGAAACAAAAAAAAAAATAATAAAAAAAATTATATATATATATATATATATATGAAAAATATCATTTTTCGTTCTCTAAAGATGCACTTGTTCGATTTTGGTCCTAATATTTTAACATTGGTCAAATTGTATCCTTTATGTTTCAAAAAAATCTCAATTTCAGTCATTTTACTATGCACGTTAAAAAATTGACGGAAAAATGCGCCACTCACTCACGCGCCTTTTTCCATTAAAAACTTAACGTCCGTTAGTTAAATGACTGAAATTGAGATTTTTTGAAACATAAAAGATGCAATTTGATAAAGGTTAAAAGATCAGGACCAGAATCGAACAAATGCCTCTTTAGAGGACAAAAAACGAAAATTTCCCACATATATATATATCCAAATTCATGCAGCAATATTGCACCTACCTAATTACTCTTCTAAGTTCTAATTAAGAAATCATTAATTACATATAACCCCAATAATCATCTGGATCGCTAAGTGAATCCTAATTCAGCCTCGATCTCATCCACCATTTCATTACCATATCTTGTTCTAATGTCTTTCGGAGTTATGGCTGTTGTGGCTTTCTGATATAAATCATTGTTTCAGTATGTGATGTCTCAATATTTCTTTGCATGTACAAATATTTGATTTTTGCTTGATTGTTAATTTATCAACATTTTTAAATGGATTCTATATATAATTTCGTCATCCAGAATCAATATTAAAGTATATTAAATTACATATTTTGCATGATGTTTGGAGAATTAAAGGGAAAAAATGAATTAATAATCTTACTAATTCACAAACAAAGTCGTATATAGAGATGATATTACAATTAATTACATAACAATCTGTACTAAATTGCAGGAAACAGATGAGAAGATTAAGCTTCAATTTTGCTCCTATAAAAGCCCGCAAGCTATCTTGCTTAACTGCATGCACAAACTCTTGAGAAACAAAAGAACATAAAGAAATTAAACATGGCTAACTCCAAGATTTCTGCTGCTATTGGCATCCTCACCTATGCCATTCTCTTCATATTTGCTGGTATGCCTCTAATTTTTACCATGTTATTAGGATTAGAGCACTTCCATTCACAAAAAAAAAAAAAAAACTTGTTTAAGGAACAGAATTCGTCACAAAATGCTTTTATCGCTGATTAGTTTGTGACAAAAGTTTCTACGATTTTATTTAACATTATATTCTTTGTTAAAAACATATCAAAAAAATACACTATCGACCACTTAAGGAATATAATGTAATATAACATTTCATATAGGGGTGTTTGTGTAATATCTCAAACCACAGAGAATGTTTGTGACGGGACATATATCCGTATATTATTCCTAGAATTTATGTCTGTTCGATTTAATTGGATTAATAAACAATAATAATGAAATTAATGATATGGATGTACGTATGTCAACAGTGGAGATGATGAAGATTGATGCAAAAACTTGCACGGAAGGGTTTCCATGGGTGCGCATTATTTGTAATCGCGATCTAGTTTCCCTTCCGTGTTGGGACGAGTGTACCCGCCGTCACGGACCCACCGCGAAGGCTTGGTGCGGTAGCTCTCCAGCCATTCCTGGATCTGAGGCTTGCTATTGCGATTATGACTGCTAGATTACTTACCAATGTATAAAGGAATTTAGAAATATTCCCCTAAGTTGCAGAATTGCAACTATTTTATGTACTGTGGTGAAAATATTGTTACCATGCAGCAGTGTTGGCATTACAAATAAAGTAGTATAATTAATTTAATTTATTTCTTGCTCGATTCATATATATATATATATTTAATGAATACGATGTATTAATCTGGTTTTGGAGAACATTATAGAAAGTTTCTGATTCTGTTTCCAATAATATGCATCTAATTAAGGTCTCTAAATTAAAGCTGTTTTAGTGGTAATTATCACAAGAATTTTATAGCTGTAATCAAACGGTAATACATAGAATGATCATATCTCACCTCTAGGGATATAGTTTTATGAGAAATTGGTTGTCCTTTTGTCCCTGCAGAGATTTTAATAGAATGATGTTCATTCATGTTAAAAAATATATCCAAATCGAAATTCATGCAGCAATATTGCTTTGCACCTACCTAATTACTTTTCTAAGTTCTAATTAAGAAATCGTTAGTTACATATAACCCCAATAATCATCTGGATTGCTAAGTGAATCCTAACTCAGCCTCGATTTTAATCCACCATTTCATTACCATATCTTGTTCTAATGTCTTTTGGAGTTATGGCTGTTGGGATTTTCTGATATAAACCATTGTTTCAATATGTGATGTATCAATATTTCTTTGCGCATGCATGTACAAATATTTGATTTTGATTGTTAATTTATCAACATTTTTTAATGGATTCTATATATAATTTCGTCATCCAGAATCAAGATTAAAGTATATAAACTTACATATTTTGCATGATCTTTGAAGAATTAAAGGGAAAAGAGGAATTAATAATCTTTACTACTTCACATGCAAAGTCGTATATAGAGATGATATTACGATTAATACATAACAATCTGTACTAAATTAATGGAAACAGATGAAAATTAAGCTTCAATTTTGCTCCTATAAAAGCCGCATGCTATCTTGCTTAACTGCATACACATACTCTTGAGAAACAAAAAAACATAAAGAAATTAAATATGGCCAACTCCAAGATTTCTGCTGCTACTGGCATCCTCACCTATGCCATTCTTTTCATATTGGCTGGTATGCCTCTAATTTTACAATGTTATTAGGATTAGAGCACTTCAATTAACTACAAAAAGAACTTCTTTAAGCAATCGAATTCGTCACCGAATGAATGCTTCATCGCTGATTAGTTTGTGACGAAATTTTCTACGATTTTATTTAATGGGCCGGGCTAATTCCAGTCAACCCTCCATCCTTTGGGGGTTGTGCGCTTTGCCCCCTTCCTTTAAATCGGTGCATTTATCTCCCTCACCTTTGCAAAACTTAATATTTTGTCCATTTGACACTATTCCAGTGGAATATTCCGTTCAAAAGTAACTTTGATTGTCGATTTCTCCTCCGTCACAGCGATCTAAGAGTTAAGACCACTGTCATCGTGTTCCTCTCTACATGACGAACAAAACCTATATCCTAGTCATCTCTATTGGCCGTCAGAAGCGTCAGAATTCTCTTGCAAAGATTTGTCGGTCATGCACCATCTTTGACCGGGAATTCCTCTTTTGTTGATTGTCAGATTTTGATTTTGAAACAATGAGTGTGTTCATTACATCAAGATCTTCGATTTGATATATAATATCAACACATTTGACATCTGATTTGTATGGATTTACCATTAAAATTTATGCAATTTTTTTTTTCATAAAGTCCGGCAGAATATTCCATATTCCTGAAATATTCGCTGGAAAGGGATTAAGTGAGCATATTTCAAAGATGAAGGAGTTAAGTGCATTGAATGAAAGGAAAAAGGTCAAAGCACACAACTTTTCGAAGGATGGGGGTGACTGAAATTAACCCTTAATTATTTAATAATATCCTTGTTAAAAACATATCAAAAAAATACCTATCGGCCAATATAATATAACATTCCATATAGGGGGTGTTTGTGTAATATCTCAAACTATAGAGAATGTTTGTGACGGAATCTGTATAATTATTCCTAGAATTTATGTTTGTTCGCTTTAATAGGATCAATGGAAAATAACAATAAAATTAATTATATGAATTAATGTATTTCAACAGTGGAGATGATGAATGTCTCAAAGGTTGATGCAAAAACTTGCACGGAAGGGTTTCCATGGGTGGTCATGATTTGTGATGGCGCGAAAGTTTCCCTTCCCTGTTGGAACGAGTGTGGAAACCGTCATGGACCCGCCGCCAAGGCTTACTGCTATACCTTTCCAGGCTTTCCAGAATCGTCCGGGTCTTCCGGTCTTGCTATTGCGATTATGACTGCTAGATTTATTACTTAACAATGATACAGAAAGGAATTTAGAAATATTCCCCAAGTTGCAGAATTGCATGTATTTTATGTACTGTGGTGAAAATATTGTTACCATGCAACAATGTTGGTATTACAAATAACGTAGTATAATTAATCTAATTTATTTCTTGCTCGATTCATATATATATTTAATCAATTAATACGTTGTGTTAATCTGATTTTGGAGATCATTATAGAAAATTTCTGATTCTGTTTCCAATAATATGCATCTAATGAAGGTCTCTAAAGCTGTTTTAAAGGTAATTATCACAGGAATTTTATCGCTGTTATATATCAAACCCTAATACGTAGAATGATGTTCACTCATGTTAAAATATATATCCAAATTCTTGCGGCAATATTGCACCTATACCTAATTACATATTTGATTGCACTTTCTGATTTTAAATAAATCCAAATATATATCCAACCATGATTTACCTAATCATCTTTTAATTTACGAAGATTTCAATAATCCCTTAATAGAGATTCACTGAGATTGCATTTTCCCTCCTATAAAAACCGTAGAGAATTCACTCAAATTGCAACAAATTAAGCTCTTTACCACCAGCAAGCATCTCAAACAAAATGGCAAAATCAAACATTTCTTTAGTTTTTTATTGCATTTTCATCTGTACCATTCTCGTGTTATCAGGTAAACCCTCTGAATCCTGGCTTCCTCCCTACATGCCCTGCACGCAAAAACCATGGCTCGATCCCCACACACTGCTGTCCACTAATTAAATTTTGTAAATTTGATTATGTGAAACTTCTGTCGCCATTCCTTTAAATATTTGACTACATTTCGTATATCAATATTTGATTAGATTGGAAATAAATCAATTTCATGAATATATATTGCTATGTATGCAGTGGATGCAAAACAATGCAAGGAAGAGCTTGCATTGGCGAACCTGAATTGCCCTGGGAATACAGTCGATCCACAATGTATACAGTTGTGCGTGCAGCGCCATGGATCTCAGGCCACGGCTGACTGCAGTATTTTCGTCGATGTTTTTCCGTCGAAAAATTGCATTTGCTACTGGCCTTGCTGATCTCAAGAATTTAGCACTTCTTTTTGAAATTTCATTTTTGGTTTTTAAACAATGTAATCTTCTTGGAAGGAATCGTAATGAGAGATCATTCACCTGATATTTGATGTTTTAAATAAGCTTGTTATACCATTTCGGATGATGTAATCCAGAGGTTTCGAATTTGAATTTTTAGAAATGTACACCGTGGTGATTAAATTCTACTCGAACCAAAATAGATTCTCAAACTTTGGTTACTTTTAATTTTAGTACTGTTTCAGAGATTTTCAATTATTAATAGTTGTCACTTGTCACATTCAAAGGAAACTGTATACATTAGCATATATGATTAGGGATAAGGTTGGTTAAGATGCCCTTCGGCACACCCCAGAAAAATTATTGTTCGAACTCTACCCGACTCTACTAAATACAATCAATTATTCAATTAATAATACAACGGTAAATAAATTCATTTCTAAGGGCGAGGTCCCGGACTTAAATACCCGCTTGGATGTGCGTGTGTAAAAAAAAAAACAAAAAATTATTCAATTAATAATACAATACACCTTCTATATGGTTTACCTTAATTTTCTACTGTTGAAGTCGACAAGGCACGCACACACATCCGTAAATGTGGTCTCTTGGATTCAAAAATCTTTTCTTTTTTATTTTTTTATTAACTCTTTTTATTCGATCGACTTTATCTCTTTCACGTTTTCTTAACTTCTCTTTTCTCTCTCATTATTTCTCTTCTTTAACTTATCTTTTATTTCTCATCAAGATTCTTTTTCTTTT
>JBBMKE010437401.1:0-10032 GCA_037834125.1 Lippia alba
AGGACACATGCTAAGAAACAATCTTATCATTCCTCACCAATCTATCTAAGAATGACCTAAGCTACAATTAGCTTACAATCGGCCAAAAGTAACATTATACCATGATCTCGGCCCAAATCACAATGTCTTGTTTGCAAAGGTACAAAATCTAATCATAATATCAAGGTATTGTTCTTCGCGACGTACGCCACCGCATCTGCGAAGTCGGAGCTCCTGGAATTGAACGAAATGAGGGAATTGATGAAAAACTGTGAAGTGTCCTTCGATTTCAATTGCTCCTTCTTCCTCGCGATTGATTTCGATTTGCTATGGCTCAGTTAACATGATTTGAAACTCAGATGTGATTTAGATGAAGAGGGTTTGAGAGAGAGTGATCAGGTGTAAGAACTTGCCGGCGGTGAGGAGATCAGACGGACTCCGAAATCCGAATAGCATCTATGTGGATAATGGGCCGAGTTAGCTCGAATTACATTGGGCCCAGGCCTATTATGTAATGTTTGGCAAAATTTTATTTATTATTATTTTTTTTATAAATTACTTCTTCTATTTGAAAGTAATATACAAAAAAAAAAAGTAATATTAAAACAAAATTTATTAAAATAAATTTTTATTTTTTTCATAAATTTATTATCGGTCAAATAAGATTGATTAGAATTTTACGGGAAGTAAAATACTTTCCAAATGAAATAAAATAATCTAAAACAAAATTTATAGATTAAAAAAGACGTGTTTGAAGTCTGTTGTGATTTAACATAAGATGGGATTTTTTTTTTAAATTAAATAATAAAAAAGAGGTTATCAAGAAAACAAACCGATTTCTACTTGAAATTAAGTGTTAAACAATAGCAATATCGACTTTTTAAATTTTAAATTAAGTAATAAACCTCATACATATAATCTTATGTATCATGAGTGAAAAAATAAAGGACGAACCAAAAATAATCTTATATCATGATCAAAAGGTTGTGGTTGATTAAAGTACTAATAATGTGGAACTTGATGTTCTTGGAATTATAACAATTATTGTGGTTTGAGAATAAAGAAGAAAAAAAGGGAAAGCTAGAGGATATGAGATGTATAAATAATAGGGGGGAAATGGGGATAAGGGTGAATGAAGGTAAGGAAAATAAGATATGCTGAAAAAGAATTGACTAGTATTGTTGGATCTCATACACCAAAACAATCCCATTAATAGCTTGAAATATAAGGTGAGACCAAGTATATATGTATCACATTGCATGGCACGTATATGAAGCTATAGACATTTGTCATTATGACCCAATCCATCAATCCAAAGTTCCAAACATAGCCCTGCCTTAGTTAAGGTATCATTACTCGTGGTCGTCTAAAGAGTGTTGCATATCATATGCAAATCTCAATCTCTACTCAAGTCCAACAGAGGTTAAACCTTGTCTTAAAAAGGGTCCAATTACTTTTCCCTAACCAGATTCAACCACATCCACCAACTTTTTATGTACTTTTCCCTAAACATTGCATGATTGTGAGTGAACTTTGTATGTATTTTTCCCTAAACAGATTAAAAACATCCATTCCTATCATTTGAATTGACGTTTCAGAAGCGTAAGCCTTTGAAGGGCAGCTATAAGCTCACTCTCCTCTTCACAGCCGGCTTCAAGTACTCGTCGGAAGATATCGTTCCTCGTATCACCTTGACTAGTATATAACACTTTGTTTTGGGAGTCCAGTAGCGCCTGCAAGTAACAAGCATGATACAACTTCTACTTAGACACCATTAACAGAGAAGCTGTAACTAGATATATCTTGAGCCATATTCACACGCCAAATGGTGCCACATCTTTAAATATGTCTAGAAAAAGAATATTTTTGCATGCAAGATATGAGATAATCCTAAGTTTAACTTACCTGAATTTGGCCTTCAGATATCAGCGCCGCAAGCTCATTCTGCAAGTTTTCAACCGTCGCATCAAATGTTTTCCCCATGGCATGTAAGTCAACCGAGACATATGAATACACGTATTGAAGGATAGCTTTTTTCCGGATTTCGTTATAGAGAGTTTCCACATGCTCATTTAAGTGGAGATCAACCATCAGTTTTGGCTTGAGGCGTGCAAGATACTCGAAACAAGAAGCATACTTGCTGCAAAAAAAAAAAGAATGTTTTTTAAGGAAAAAATTAAGAACTTAATAAAACAAATTCGATATTAATTTAATATAATACCTGGAGTGGAAATTGTCGATGAGCTCCTTTATTATAGGCACATACTCCAAGAAAGGCTGGAACTTGTAGGAATCAATCACCTTGCTCTGCAAATAAATGAAAGTTACAAATAATGGGAATGAAATCAATAAAGAACATAATTTTACCTTCAATTCTGCACGATCAAAGGTTGCAATTGCACATAATCCACCATATATTGCCACATCTTGAGGAGCAATTACATCAGTGAAGTTGTTTTCAAGTTCTTGCCCAATTTCCACAAACTGCATGGTTTGTTGCACCAAATTCAGAGTAATCCAGGGGAAGATTTTTTATGTAATTAAACAGATATCGATTATTAAACAGATGTTGATAATTACCTTTTGAGCAGCTAACTCATATTTCTTGTGTTTCAAAAAACTCAATCCAGCTGCTGCATTTAACTTCGCAATCACGACAGGATCTAACGCTGAGCATTGCTCAGCCTTACGCACGCAACTCATCACACAATCGAAGTCTTCCCTTTCGATACTAATTACAATAAGCTTGATATACATGTCGATTATATCAAAGTCTTCCAAACAGTACTGCTCCATATCCAAGTAACTTTTAGAGGCCTCCATAAGTCGGCCGTGAGCGTAATGGAGACCCCCTAATGATTTATACTTATTCCAAATGTTACGTGTGTGTATGATTTCACTATCTTTGATTCGTTCGGGCGTCATTTGGAAATACTCAATCTGCTCCTGAGTAGTCACTTTGCTTAGCAGTCCCTGATGCAAAAGTCACATAAATCAATCAAAGTGGTTACCAAGTGGGGAAATAATACCATAAATTAAAAGAAATATCATTCTACAGAGAATTCTGTAACAATACTGAGCTTTACACACAGATTATCAACTCAGTACAGCAAACAATTACCAAGCAATGAAACAGTAAAACTTGAAGCACAAGATAGGAAATAAGAGAGAAAGAGAGATTAGGTAGAGAAATTGGGAGAACTGGGATTAACATTCAATCTGACCAAAAACAATGTTGTTGCTGCATAGCTCCTTTCAATTTTAAACATAGCAATCAAATTCTAGTCAGATTTAAACATCAAAATTCTAATTCTAGTCCTATATCAGATTTAAACATCAAAAATTCCCAAATTTCCAGTACTTAAACAGCAATCAAATTCTATACCAGATTTAAACATCAAAAATTTTCAGTACTTAAATACAAATGTAGAATTCAACTTACTTTGAGAGAAATTCTGCGATCAGTGATGAAGGATTCGTACTGTCGTTCCACTGACTCCTCCCAACTCTTATCAGGTCCAAAATCAGAGCCTAATCTCCCCTCAATCTTTTCAACGATCTGAGCAAAAATTCTGGTGTCCTTCCCCTTCCTAGACATCTCATAAGCTCTAGCCAGAGCATCAAGTTCCATTTCATCGCCACAATGATCGGCGATGAAAATGAGACGAATCAATTTCGTCCGGCCGGTGTACCTCGCGGCGTATTCTTCGAGATCGAGCTTCTCGCCGCTGATGAACGGGCGGCGGCGCCGGCCGTGATCCTCATTCTCGACGATCATCTCCACGGAATTTGTATTCTCTTCTCCCACGGCGGTCGTTGCTCCGATCGTCGTCTTCCCCTCCATTCTTCTCTGCAAATTTGCGCGCGTTTTTGAGAGAAATCAAATTCTAGAGAGACAGAGAGAGAGACGATTAGAAACTGGGCTGAACTCAGGCCGTTCGAATTCTTTCTAAAGTTTATCTGACGTTGGGTCCATGGGCCTATTGGGCTTGGGTTTATTATTTGACAAATAAAAGACTTTAATTAAATTGTTGCTCATTATATATATATAAGTTGTCATTCTAGTAAATTTTGTCTGTATATTTAATTAAATTAAATTGTTGCTCATACACCTTGAAATAAATTTGGTCTGAGCACAAAATTAGTTTAGTAGGACTATGTTACAAGATCATCTTGTTTGACTTGCAAATGACCTTTTCACCCTTGATAATTAACACACCTAAAAAAAAAAGGAAAAAAGAATACACTTATATGCTGATATATATATATATATATATATATATATATATATACACACAAAAAAAAAAAATTAACAATTTATTTTCCAAGTAATTAAAGTAAAGGGTAATATTTTGTAAATTTTTTAAATAATTATTGTTAAGTATACTTGTTTATTTTTTAGGCAATTTAATTATTTATTTTTATTGATGTGATGAGTGTAGGTACTAGGTACGTAGTTAGGTCAATAAGTAGATGAGTTAGATTTATAAATAACATTTCAGGAGAAAATGTCCTCTAAATATAATTGTGTGTTTAATATGTTTTGTAGGATCTTAATTCTTAAATATGGGATATTTCATTTATGTGCTTCGAAATGAAAGTATTATGAAACAAAGTTAAGGGTAAAAAAAACAGCTAAAACTTAAAATCGAAACCAATTACTTAAATTGATGACAGTTTTAAATTTGAGATAACCCTATTATATCGGGTAAAAATTTATAAAATCATCATTTAGATTATTATAATTCATGCAATATTGCATCTACAACATATACTGATACACGTGAGTATGTTATATTAATAATAAAGTGACTTAAAAAGTTATTTATAACTTCTGATTTCTGAACTATAGTATAGTCTGAATACATGAAAACACATATGTACAGATATAATAGCACCAAAAACACAACTATTTTCATTTTATAGTTAAAAACCAGAAAATTTTAATAATAAGCAGCATCCTCACATCATTCTACTGATTTTCAATACAAAACTATCACTTCACATCTCAATAAAATCTCAACTATCATACTTAACATTTATACTTGGATTGACATAAATAACAGTCATAAGAGCATTCTGAAAAGCTGAGGATGATACGTGAGTAGCCATCTTCCAGATGGTTGGCGGAATTTTACACCGAATCCCGGCTCCAGGGGAAGTCCTAGAACTCGCACGCATTTGATCCTGCAATCAGATATATCATGGTTAGTGTTTGTTTTGCAGCTTTTGCTTCAAATAAGCTAGAAGCACTTGTTCGATAGTCAGAGATGATGGAAAACATGATTGTTAGACTAACTCCATATAGAACACACGACTTTTAGGCCTCTTTTGCCTGCACAAAAGCTCGATCAGCAGAATTCGACCTACGCAAAGAAGAGGCTCCGATAACTTGAACCTGTGGAACCCCTTCTCCTGCAAACAAACACAAAATAGTGCAATCAACTTACTGAATACCTTTACTTACGGCAAACACAAACTAAAGACGAACATCAATTGACCATTTATGATCACAAAAAAATGATTCCGTCACCATTTCCATAGGAACTGCTGGCGAAGTGTATGTCCATGCTTATGATCGTTAGTTTGGTCGAACTGCAGGGACGGGGATTTGAGATAGCCAACTCTCACAAACTCTACTGAGTGAACGGGACCGCCTGGAACTGCATCAACAGAAGGAATCTTAACGACTGAAACAACAACACTACGAATCGTGCTAAAAAGAATTAACGTCGAGATACATTGGAACGGTTGTATATGAACTTGAGTAACAATAGAAATATCAGCTTCCAGGTTGTAGGTCAATGCCACTGGCTGATTTTCTTTCCACCGGTATGAAGTATCTCCGAAATATCCTCCGGTGTTAAGAATTTCTTCACCAAAATCTGGTTCACTAGAAGGAGTTAGTTCATATGCGATGCAGTTCCTCAGAGAAACTTTCGATCTTGAACGGGCCTCGAGGAGAGATGCATACACTTTATGAACAATCTTCATCTTATTCAGCTCCCTAGTATTATACATAGTAATATGGGAAACACACGAGAGTGGGGGAAATATCTTGAAGCATAGATTTTTCACGAGGGAATTAGCTACAACTGCAAGAAATTTCAACATTGGGATCAGCTATAAACTATCAATTTACATCAACAATAAGTGTAGAACAATGCCTTCTTCACACATTTAGAACAAAAATTCAAATCTCTGTAACAAAAATTCAGATAATAATACTAGGTTACGATTCAGAAACATTCAACCACAAACTTGTTCAAATCTTCCAATTTCGACTAAAAACACAAAATGTCTACTCAATAAACAACCCAAAACATGAAACATCAGTATAAATCAACACCAAAACCATAAAATTTCCATGGATTGAAGATTTTACCTAAATCGCGCCAAAATTGCGATACAACACTTGCCCGGATTAGATCAATCGGATCATCCAAGCGCGTAAGGATGTTCAAGGCCACATCAGTTCCCACTACTTCCATAAAATCCATATTTATCTTTCGATGAAACATGATTGAAGAAAAGTTGAGAGTTTGAGGGTTAATTCTAGCCTCAGTCTGTCTCGGCCAAATCGGTGTAACGAGGGGTGAGTATTTTGCATTTGTCGTGTGGTTTGTGGAAAATTTGGAGAGAGTGACCAATCAAATGGCAAGTGCAATACACTTGCTTTTTTAATTGGTTGAGTCCGACCAAGTCGGATCTGGGCTAGAATTTTTCGAGTTTGAGATAGTGAAAGCGGAAGAAAAACAGAGAGGAACGATTCTGATTGAATGTGGGATTTTATATATATGGGCAGATAGATAAATATATGATAAGTTTGGGGTAAAATTGCAATTTAAGTAGTTTTAAACATATTTACTAGTATCAAAAGAGCACATGATATTAGACTAGATATGCTAATAATTAGAAATAGAGAATCAAATGTGATAATGTCAAACATTACAGGACCAAAAGTGAATTAAGGGCTCATGGCATTATTTGGTTCTTGATTTTAAGACATTTAATCTGATTATTCTTTTATGGCCAATTCACACATCTTCTCTATTTACATGTGCAATTCGATATAGATACTACGAAAATCGAGGAACTTAGTTAATTTTTTTTGCGTTAAACTAACAATTTTTTAAAAATATTAACTGTTTAGTTGGAAACTGCAGTGTAAAAGAACTACTAAGGCTTGATCATAATCGTTAATTCGTCCGAATTTCATCATCATCATAATAAGGTCGGGTTGTGCGGAAGGAACTAGCTAGGTCGAACAACAAGCAAAGATGTTACGTACGTGCTCCCAAAATCCTAATTCATCATGCAATGTTTACAAGGAATTCGGTTGCATGCAAACCAATTAATTAATTCTCGGGCTTAGCATTTATGAGTGGAGTAGAATCAAATTGATTAGGTGTCGAACAAAAAAAAAATAAAAATGATTAGGTGTAAACTCTTTTATTAATAGTAGTTGTGTCCTTAGCGATTAATTAATACTCAGTTTTATTATTCATGAGTTTGAGTCTGGTCGGACCACCTAGGTATAAAACTCTCTCTATTAATAATATTTACGTCCTCATGAATTCGAACTCAAAATCTCTAATTAAACGTGAAACTGCTAAAATACATCATTTGTTAGCAAATACTCTCACTCTATATCTATATAGATAGAGAAAGAGAGAGAGAGAGACGTTCAAGAGAGAAATTAGAGTGGGCTGCGTTCGAGTAGAACCAAAATAAACCAAAAAGGAAAAAATAAAATGGGCTGGGTTTTGTGTTAAGTTATTTTATTTTCTATCATAGTGGGCCTATTGGGTCTTAGATTTTTTATAAAAGACATTTAATAAAATTAAATAAAAATCTTCTCGCATATTCTCGCTGAATGTATACTATATTGGGAATAAAGTACGAAAATTATAGAAATATTCAAAATTTCAAATCAACTTGAAAAGGAAAAAAGATTATAAAAATAAAGATCTAACAAAGTTTTTATGTATTTATGCAATTATAATTATGTATATCTCGAGACAATTATACGAATATATTTTTTTTGGGTGGGAATATATTATACAAATATAATATATTTGTATATTATACAAATATATGTATACAGTAATGAAGAGCCAAAAGATAAAATGTAAAGAGAAAAATGAAAAAATTTGGAGTAGAATAGGTAGAATTAGACAACATTTCCATATGCTTTTAATTAAATGTGCATTGACTGACTTAATTGATTAGGGTTAGGGGTAGAAATAAATTATGAGGAGTTAATGTGATAACATTAAAAGCTCTCTTATTGCTAAAATTATTCATAAAAAAAAAAAAAAAAGGCCAAGTCCTTAACATCGGCCCCTCCAATTAATCCCCGCCTCTAATAATAATGCACTCAAATATTGTTTTTTTATTAATTCAAATGAGTTCATTAATCTAATTATTTCTTAATTTTAATGATACTTAATGCTATTGTATTTAAATTATAAATAATATAACCAAAAAATGACAATATGTATAAAAAGAATAAATGGATTTGGTTTAATAGTTGAGGATATTTCTTTTCCTTTTCCTTTTTATTTTTTTATTAGAGGTCAGGACAATACATTCCGCTATATATACTGATTAATCATCTAATTAAATATAAGTATATCAAAGGAAAAGAAAATGCATCCACAAAATGATAAGGAGATACGCTTGGTCAGAGGATTATCATTGTTTTTTCTTGCCCTAACCACCAAGTGATTTAATTAAGTTAATAGTTCAGAATCGGTGTGCTAGATTAATTAAAGGCCCTTAATTAAATGGCTAGCATTTAAGTTTCTGAATATGCAATTTTTATTGATAATTAAGACTAATTTTATTTTTGAAGAGTTTGATTTGGCTCGTATCCATTATAGAATAAATAATTGTGTACAAGATTTATGCATTCATGCTTAATTTCATCCTTTAGCTTAATTAATTTTCATGTTAGTTCACTAATTACCTATGAAGATTGTACTTAGTAATACTTGGGGAGTTGAAGTAGATAGAAGTGATTAAATACATCATTTGTAGCTTGTGGGACATTCCTATTTAAAAACTCTAATAATTATCTATTTATATGGTCACATGCAAAATAATTAAGTTCATATAATGCAATTTTATTTACTACTTTCTTAAAAGCTCTTGCTCCACACACCACAAGCAATTTGCAAAAGTGGAAGTTGGAGAAATAAGAGCTATTTAATTAAATTTATGTCTAGAGAGAATGCGTGCGAAAGAGAACCACAAATTTAATTTGAATTGTATGTCTATAACACCAAAACATTAAATATTAAATTGCAAATAGTGCGAAAGAGAATGCGTGTAATTCAAACTCGAGCGTAATTCGATCATATTTAAGATAATATACAATCAACGTGTTAATTTAGTTCGTTATCTAATGAAACTAATTTGGTCAAACTCAATTTGAACTAAAAATTTTCATATAGAAATCAAGGCTATATACTCAAAAACGAAGCAAAATAATTTCACATAGTATAACTTATAAGAGGATATTTAAAACTTAATGCACGTAGAGAGCAAGTTATCCAATGTAACTTAAATTTTTTTATTTATTATTTATTTGGGTTCGAAACCAGAATATTAAAAAAAAATCGGATAGAAATCAAGGCTAGCTACTAGAAATTTGCTGGCCGGTATAACTTATAGGAGGATATTTGAAAAATAATTTAGTGAATAAGTTATCCTATTTAACTTAATTATCTCTCTACACATATATTATTATTTGGATCGTACACCCAAAAAAAATATAACAGAGTACACCAAAAAAAATTATTTGGATCAAGTCTGATCGATTAATTAAAATGTTAATATTTTTGCATAAATGATTATTACATACGTAAAGATTCGATCACGCCAGTTCTTTAGCTATCTATACCTTATTTGAATTTTGAACCCTTAAAAATTTCTCAACTAATTTAACATGATTCTTATTATTTATTAATCTTAATTAAATTTAAAAGAAATTAATCTTGATAATTCCAAGTTGAAAAGGCATCATAAAATAATTGTGTTGATGTGTTG
>JBBMKE010437411.1:4792-21041 GCA_037834125.1 Lippia alba
GCGAAGCGCACTAAGTCGGGCATTCCACTGTTCCTGGCGCAGGTAATCTTGGTCTCGGATCCCACATCGGGACAGCGGAATTCACCATTAATGTGTTGTTGATGGGTCGCAGTAGAGTCGGCCGATGACATTGAAGACATTATCGGGCTTGAGGAAGGTGGAGTGATGCCCAACAGCAGTGATTAAAGGTTGATAGAGCTCGCCGAATCATTATCCGACGACCAGTTCAACACTATACTAATTTCGGGCCTAAACACTATACTAATTTAAGAGATCTAATATTCAAACTTGTGAAAACATATATGCTATTAGTAAAAAGAGTTTTACAATTTAGATGTAATCAGATTCAAAACCATAATAAAATTTAGACAAAAGAAAAGAAAAAAGGAAAAACGCTATAACTTTGAAGATACGTAATAGGTTCAAAAATGACGCATTCACACGTATTGCTGTAAAGGTCGTCATTTTAGAGGGTGTTTGGCAGAGATTATAAGCCCTCTATACTCAAATCGCATGGAAGAGAGGAATAGTGTTAGGTGAATATTTTATAAAAGGAACTGGTAAGCATATAAAATAAGATGTTATGTTGGAAACTGATGGATACACGTAGAAAAGGAGCAAAAGAAAATAATTATTTTGTAATTGGTATATTCTCAATGATCTTTACGATACAAACTATGCTCATTGTTCATACATATCCTATTTAATTACTGTGAAAAATATCCTAAGCAAAACTAAGATAAGAATATTGTTATTTATTTTATAAAATAAATAGAAGTAAATATTAGATAAAATTAAATATTAGTTGCATATTCCAACATAAAGAAGGAGTCCAAGAATGAAGAAGTTCAATTTGAACAAATTACAGTGAAAAAGAATCCAAGAAAAATAAGTTTTAAAGGATGAAGAAGTTCAACTTGAACAAATTATGGTGGAAAATATAACAAACAAAATACATTATAAAATTCATTAGAAAAACTTGATTTTTCTCCTCTCGCAAAATTCATTATTTTTAGGCGCTACTAAATTCATTGGTATTCGTTACTTCATTAGTATTCCTTGCTAAATTCATTAGTATTCGTTACTTTTCTGATTCTACTTTTACTTTTTTGTTCTATCGTTACTTTTCTGAATCTCTAATTACTTTTCGTTATTTTAGTCATAACTTTTGTTTTATTTTTCTGTTATGTTGTTATTTCATTATTTTTTTTTACTTTTCTGTTCTCTCAGTCGTTACTTTTTTTTTTACTTTTTTGTTCTATCGTTATTCTGTCAGTTATTACTTTTCTTTTATTTTTCTGTTCTCTTGTTACTTTTCTAATCCTATGTCGATACAAATTATGTTATATCACTTTTCTAATCATCCATTACTCTTCTTTTACTTTTTTGTTCTATCGTTATTCTGTCAGTCATTACTTTTCTTTTATTTTTCTGTTCGCTTGTTACTTTTCTAATTCTATGTCGATACAAACTATGTTATATCACTTTTCTGACCATGATTACTTTTCTTACAAACTATATTATCACTTTTTTGATAGTCATTACTTTTCTTTATATCACTTTTCTGGGAGTCATTACTTTTCTTCTCGTTACTTTTCTAATTCGTGTCCATACAAACTATGTTATATCACTTTTTCTGATTTTATGTCGATACAAACTATATTATACCAATGATTATACTAGTTTGAAAGGTCTCATATTCAAACTCGTGAATCCACCTATAATATTAATAGGAAGGGTTTTATAATTTTGTTAAATCAATGTTTTTTTAATTAAATCATCATTTTTATTATTAAGGGGAATGATGATTACACAGAAGAAAGAGAAGTTAATTACAATTTTCCCCAATAAAAAAAGGCAAAAAATCTTTCTACTCCCTCGGCCTTGGCTTACGGGTTGATCTTGTTGCATTTTGGGTCAATTCCTTTGGTGACAAACTCTAGAGGAGCTGCGAAGCGCACTAAGTCGGGCATTCCACTGTTCCTGGCGCAGGTAATCTTGGTCTCGGATCCCACATCGGGACAGCGCAATTCACCATTAATGTGTTGTTGATGGGTGGCAGTAGAGGCGGCCAATGGCATTGAAGATATTATCGGGCTTGAGGAAGGTGGAGTGTTCCCCAACAGCAGTGATTAAAGATTGATAGAGCTCGCCGAAGTCATCATCCGACGACCACGACGACAACCACGATGCAGATAGCAGAGACGCCTTTCCATTTTATTTTTTTATTATTTTTTTTGGGTATTTATTTTGTTTTATTAGTATTGTTTTTATTCTCTCTTCTCTTTTTCTACGTATATCAGTGGTTATATTTGATTGTTCAGACACTATACTAATTTAAGAGATCTAATATTCAAACTTGTGAAAACATATATGCTATGATACTAATTTAAGAGATCTAATATTCAAACTTGTGAAAACATATATGCTATGATACGAACTAACGTACCGTAAGAAAATTTAGAGCAGTCTCGGGTTCGTAAAAATAAGGGGATGAGAAGAGAAAGATAATCTAGAGGACCGTCCGACCGGTTGAAATTGAGGAGAGAAGAGATCAGTTTGAGATAAGAGGGGGAGATAATCCGGTAAGACCGACCCACCGGTGAAATTCAAGGGAGGAAAGAATATAGAGAGAGAGATTAGGAAAATTTAATTACTATTTCTTATCATGACAACCAACTATATATAATTAAAGGGGTATTTGCAGCGGGACCCATTGTGGTTTGCAAAATGTTAACAAAAAATCCTGTCATTTGGAATATAGTTTAAAAACCCCTTTAGTTTTTAAAAGTCTACACGTAGAATCCTGAACCCTGCAATTGTCATTCACGCGCCTATTTTGAGACTTGGCATGGCATTTTAATGCATTATTGGATGTGAAATGTCATTTATACCCTTCTACAACAACGGATGTAGAAACTCTTCAAGTAAAGTATTTTATGTTGCCCAGAAAACCTTATGGTTTAATTAAGTTGTGTTGAAAACCCTGACAACCCAAAAAAATACTGTGAATGCCAACTATTATATACATTACTCTCAAATTAATAAATGTAGTAGATACACATCTCAAAGGAAACCATTGCAAACAGGGGACATTGTATTATATATCATTAATATCAAGACAAAATCCCAAAAAAAAAAAATACAACAAAGTTCCACAACCCCCAAAAAAAATACAGGGAGGCAAGCTTCAGATTTTTCTTTGCAACTTGGTTTTTAGTCTACCCAACTTCTTCCCCAATGTTTGATTCTCTCTCAACCTTGTGCCCTTTGTTTCATCATCTGCTCAGCATTGAAAAGAGAACAAAATATCACAATACTACTAATCTCAAGCAAAAAGTTTTGAACTGAATAGACTACAAATATATCTAGGAAGCCCACAAAACCATATTACTCTTCCTCAGTAAAATAGTACAGTTACTTTACACATTTATCAAATGAAACTTTAGAGCCATTATTCTAGAATTTTGAAGGCATGAGTAAAGCAACAATATAAGACCATCAAGTTCCACAAACAAGATTCAAATGGTGCCAAGAAACTAACAAAAAAGCCAGTATTATTCGCACCTCAATAGTCATGGGGTGAAGATAACAAGATTGCTGAGATTGAATGCAAAGGCTGCAACCAAGAACCCGAGCTGGTATTTTTCAGTAGCTCCAGAAGTTTTCCATGGGTGCAAATAACCAAATGCCCCAACTTCCACAGAGCAGCAAACCCCCAACAAAGAAAAGTAGGCCGGAAACATCGTACTCTGCAGGTTCCCGAATTGATGCCTCGGCAATTCCTATTTAAAAAAGTTCAACCAAAACCCCTATTACAACCCTAATTTCTCAAGCTTAATGCACATTTTCAACGCAATTACAAACTTTATATACATAAAACAACTAATTTTCTCCCCAAACCCAAAATTACACATCAAATGTCGAAGAAGAGGGGATGAGAAGAAAGATAATCCCACGAACTCTGAAAAGTCTCGGGCTCGTAAAAATGAGGGGATGAGAAGAGAAAGATGATCCGACATGACATCTTGCAACGTACCGTAAGAAACTTTAAAGCAGTCTCGGACTTATAAAAATTTGGCGATGAGAAGAGAAAGATAATCGGGCTCGTAAAAATGAGGGGATGAGAAGAGAAAGATAATCCGAGGACCGTCAGGTCTGTAATTGAGGAGAGAAGAGAGTTTGAGATAAGAGAGGGAGATAATCTGGTAAAACCGACTGGCCGGTGAAATTCAAGGGAGGAAAGAATATAGAGAGAGATTAGAAAAATTGAATTATTATTTGTCATCATGAAAACGACAACCAGTTATATATAATTGAAAGATAAAAGATATCCTAAACTATTTAACTCTTAAAGCAAAAGATAATTACGTAAATAATAAAGATATTAATCTATTACTAAACAAAATCATAATTTTAATGATTATCTTAAATATTAATTATATCAATTATCATATCCCTACTTTTATGTCTTTTATTTCTTCATATTCTCCATCTTCATCCGTATCATGCTATTAATAGAAAGAGTTTAGTAGAAAATTTTTTACAATTTAGATGTAATCCGATTCAAAACCATAATAATATTTAGACAAAATAAAAGAAAGAAGAAAAAACCCTAAAACTTTGAAGATACGTAATAGCTTTAAAAAATGACACATTCACACGTATTACTGTAAAGGTCGTCAATTTGGGGTTAATTCCTTTGGTGACGAACTCTAGAGGAGCTGTGAAGCGCACTAAGTCAGGCATTCAACTGTTCCTGGTGCAATCTTGGTCTCGGATCCCACATCGGAACAGCGCCAATTCACCATTGTGTTGCCCTATAACTTTGAAGATACGTAATAGCTTAAAAAATTATGCATTCAAACGTATTGCTGTAAAGGTCGTCAATTTAGAGGGTGTTTGGCTGAGATTATAAGCCCTTTATACTCAAATCGTGTGGGAGAGAGGAAGAGTGTTTGGTGAGTATTTTATAAAAGGAACTGGTAAGCATATAAAATAAGATGTTATGTTGGAAATTGATGGATACACGTAGAAAAGGAGCAAAAGAAAATAATTATTTTGTAATTGGTATATTCTAAATGATCTTTACGATACAAACTATGCTCATTGTTCATATATATCCTATTTATTGTGAAAAATATCTTATGCAAATCTAAGATAAGAATATTGGTAGTTATAAAATAAATAAAAGTAAATATTAGTTTCATATTCCAACATAATGAAGGAGTCCAAGAATGAAGAATTTCAATTTAAACAAATTACAACGAAAAACAATCCAAAAAAAATAAATTTCAAAGGATGAAGAAGTTCAAGTTGAATAAATTATGGTAGAAAGTATATAACCCACAAAATATATTATAAAAGTCATTATGAAAGCTTTACTTTTTTCCTCTCGCATTGGTATTCTTTACGTCATTAGTATTAGTTTTTTTTTCATTGGTAATTAATTTTCTTTTACTTTTTAATTTTCTCTTCAATTAAATTCATTAGTATTCGTTACTTTCTAATTCTGTCGGTCATTACTTGGTATTTGTACTTTTTTTATTCTCCTTTTACTTTTATGTTATGTCGTTGCTTTTCTAATTCTGTCTTACTTTTTACTTTTACTTTTCTGTTATGTCGTTACTTTTTTTATTTTATCTTACTTTTCTAATTATTTATTCGAAAAATAAGAAAGCTCATTCGATCAGTCATTACTTTTCTTTTAATTTTTTGTTCTATGATTTCGTTAGTCATTATTTTTCTTTTACTTTTCTGTTCTGTCATTATTCCTCAGTCAGTCATTACTTAACTTTTCTTTTACTTTTTTGTCGCTATTTCTTAGTCAGTCATTACTTTACTTTTCTTTTACTTGTTCTGTTTGTCAGTCACTACTTTTCTTTTACTTTTTTGTTATGTCATTATTTCTCCGTCAGTCATTACTTTTCTTTTACTTTTTTGTCGTTACTTTTCTTTTTGATGACCAGCCAAACCAGCAAACTAGTTCAAGCCTACAAAAACAAAGGACGAAACAAAATCAGGAAAATCAACAGAATCAAGGCAGGCGGAAGCCGCATTCCTAGCAAGGGTGTGGGCCACCATGTTGGCACCACGACGAATAAAACTAAACTTAAATTCCTCGAAGTTGCTACAAATCTTTAGCACTTCATCAAGCACATTCCCGACAATGGAAAAACCTCCTTCACCAGCTTGCAATTGGTTGATGACACTAAGACAGTCGCCCTCAATGTGTACCTTCCTCCACCCAAAGTTCCTTCCCATCGTCACCGCCGCGAGAGCAGCATAACTCTCCGCCACTATCGCCTCAACCATATTCCAACGCCGATCTGTTTCCCACCCCACCGCGGCACCATTAGAATCTCTAGCCACCACCCCAACGCTGATAGCTCGTTGTTCCAAAAACACCGCAATGTCAAAATTAATTTTCACCCAGCCTGTATCCGGTTTATCCCATTTGCATTGCTCCCGAGAGTCGGTCCCCACCAGAGCCACATCACCAACTACCTCGTCGCAAGGGATAGCAGATTCCACAAATGAAATAACCTCATGCGGAAGTTGATCAATATTCTCCGCCTTCTTCCTGTTCCTACAGCCCCAAATGGCCCAGATTATAGTAGCAAAGCGTTGTCCTCCTTGTTCATCCAACACCTCTAATGCACGTAACAGAACATCTCTTATATTACCTCCTGTGTTCATGAATACACTTTGGGGAAGATGAGACAGTGCCCAGACTTGCCTTGCAAACGGGCACTGGAAGAGGGCATGTTGGATTGTCTCATTCGCGTCACTACAGTGCACACATACATCGCCACTCCCCAAATGTCTACGTGCCATATTCTCACCCGTCGGCAGAATTTCTCTCCCACATCTCCATAAAAAGTTGCTCACCTTCGGTTGTACCTTCACCCTCCAAATGCGCTTCCAAATACCGTGCGAAGCCAGCTCCGATGATGGGTCAGAGTTGCTGTTAGCTAAATCGTGCGCGAGACGATACACACTCTTGAAGAAAACTGACCGTTGGCACTAAAATGCCACATTAACGAGTCCGGTTTCGGAGACAGTCCCAACGGAATGCTAAGAATAGCAGCCGCATCAGTGCATCACCTTCAACAAATACATTCCGAATAAGCTCTTCGTTCCATCTCAAACTCCCCAGTACCATAAGATCAGCAACCATCATTGGTCTATTACTAGTATCCGTACGAAACTTCGGTTGGAAGTCCGGTGCTACGGGAAGCCACCGATCTCTCACTATATTAATCCCCATACCTGATCCCACCCTCCATCTACTTCCATGGGCTAACAAGTACCTAGCTTCACACAGGCTTCTCCGCACATACGAAGGACCCCTCCCGACCTGAGCATCCCACACCTCACAATCCTGGTAATACTTGGCTTTAATACTTGGCTTTGAATATACGACTAGCCAAACTATTCAGATAACGGGCACATCTCCATAATTGTTTCGCAAGCATCGCTAAGTTAACTTGAAGCTTTGAAAACCCATACCACCCCTGCCTTTGCTAACACACAACTATGGCCAGGAAACCCAATGCATTTTCCTTTTCCCTCCATTACTGCACCAAAATTGGGCCACAGCAGAATCGATATCATGTATCACTCCATCCGGGAGGAGTTACTTTTCTAATTATGTGTCCATACAAACTATGTTATATCAATGATTATACTAATTTAAAAGTTCTCATATTCAAACCCGTTAATCCACGCATAATATTAATAGGAGGAGTTTTATAATTTTGTTAAATAAATGCTCTTTTTTTTAATTAAATCATCATTTTTATTATCAAGGTTATTGGGAATGATGATTACACAAAACAAAGAGAAGTCAATTACAATTTTCCCCAATAAAAAAAACAACAAAAAATCTTTCTTCTCCCTCGGCCTTGGCTTCCTGGATGAACTTGTTGCATTTGGGGTTAATTCCTTTGGTGACGAACTCTAGAGGAGCTGCGAAGCGCACTAAGTCGGGCATTCAACTGTTCCTGGTGCAGGTAATCTTGGTCTCGGATCCCACATCGGAACAGCGCTAATTCACCATTGTGTTGCCCTATAACTTTGAAGATACGTAATAGCTTCAAAAATGACGCATTCAAACGTATTGCTGTAAAGGTCGTCAATTTAGAGGGTGTTTGGCTGAGATTATAAGCCCTTCGCGTGGAAGAGAGGAAGAGTGTTCGGTGAATATTTTACAAAAAGAACTTGTAAGCTTGTAAGATGTTATGTTGTGAAAATTATCCTATGCAAATCTAAGATAAGAAAAATGGTATAGTTATAAAATAAATAAAAGTAAATATTAAATAAAATTAAATATTAGTTGCATATTCTAACATAATGAAGGAGTCTAATAATGGAAAAGTTCAATTTGAACAAATTACAGTAAAAAACAATCCAAGAAAAATATCTTTCAAAGGATGAAGAAGTTCAACGTGAACAAACTATGGTGGAAAATATAATCAACAAAATACATTACAAAATTAGGAAAGCTTTACTTTTCTCCTCTCGCATAATTCATTACTTTTCTGTGCTGCTAAATTCATTGGTATTCGTTATTAAATTCATTGGTATTGGTTACTTCATTACTATCAGTTACTTTTCTTCATTTTGTCAAAGTCATTACTTTTCTTTTCTTTTTTACTTTTCTTTTACTTTTCTATTCGGTTAAATTATTACTTTTACTTTTTCTGTCGTTACTTTTCTAATTCTCTTTTCTTTTACTTTTTCTGTCGTTCATTACTTTTCTTTTACTTTTCCATTCTGTCATGGGAGCGTCTAAAATGAGATCACCTTTGTACATGATTGTACTCTGTACTCTATTATTAATTTAATTAATTTATAAATATTTTTGAGAAATATAATAATTCTATGCGTTTTGAAAGTATTCATAGAATCAATCCTATCCTATATTTTATTTGTAAAAAGTAACTTATAATTTTAATGGATATTTTTAACAAATTAATAATTTTTTTAAATTTAAAATTTATTTTGTTCAAATCATGAGACTATGAGTTATAATATGACATCCATTTTGCTTATACTTTATTGCCTTTTATATTTTTTAAAAAAATTATATTTGTTTTTAAAATATACAACTAAAGTTATGTAAAATATATTAAAAGAAACTCTTTTAAAAACCAAAATATTATCTGCTTATAGTGCAAAATTATCTTCTAAATATCAATACAAATTCTACATAATTATAAAGTTAAGGACATAATAAAAGTCTAGCAGTTCTCACGTCATGAATACCCAAAATATTCCTATAATTAATCTATACTCTATTATTAAAAAGACGTAGTGTTTTTTGATTTGGTCTCTTATTTTTTTTTATTTAACTCATTTATTTATTTTTTCAATAGAGAACGTGTATAAACAGTTACTTATCTATTAACCCACTTTTCTCTAACGTCCCTTTTATTTTTCTTTCTCATATTTTTAATTTATATTTTAATTTTTTCCTATTATTATTATTATTGTTATTATTATAGTAAGATAAACAATTTAAATTCTACATAATTAAATAATAATATTTTGCCAAATTACTAGTTTCAATTAACAATACCGACTCTTTCATTTCTACACTCACATAATAACCGTTGCCTACACAGAAATATCCAAATCTCAGTCAGATTTTCATCTTCTTTATCAACGCATTTTCATCTTTTTTATCAACGCTCTAAGACGCAGGATCTTGTATTATGTGGAGAATTTCTATTGAAAATTGATCCTTAAAATCACAACACATCAAGTCAGTTCTCTTCCCTTCATTTTCATCTCTCTTCTTCCCTCAAACTCAAATCATAGAGATTACAAAGAGGCGGACTAATCAGCAGAGTGAAGTGGAGATCATTACCTTTTATCCCACCCTCGTCTTTATGTAACCTCTTCTATTTTGTAAGTTTAGCTTCAATTTATTTTTTGTAAAAGATTTCCCTAATTTTGTAGAACCCTAGAATTTGTTTTTTCCTCGTAATAGATTTCTCGACTAATTTTAGTGTCAATTAACCGCTGCAATTTCAGGCTTATTCAAGAGACTTATGCAAAAAAACTCAAATTGAAAGACCAGTTTGGTTTATCAATGGATAATGACTCTGAAGACACAAATTTTGCTTCTTTTTCCCAAGTAAGTTACTATTTTTAATTTTAATTCCTATATTATTTTTTAGTTTTGATTTCGTGAAATTTTTTTGGTTAGATTATAATTTGCAAAGTTTGTTTGTTTTTGGCACTCCCATATTATACTCATCCTGTATTTGAACTGGTGATGAATATTACTACGACATTATTTGAATGATACAAAAAATCCAAAATTAAAATTCTGATATGATTTCAGAAGTTAGGTCAAAATCTTTGTATCATTCCTTTACTTTTCCAAATTTTAGTGCCAGAGACAAACTCTACTACATTAATCTGCTCGATATTAAACAGAAATCAAATATATTGTCAGGAGAAAAATACGAAAAATATATAATTTTTGAATATTTCTTCATTGGGTATCCATTACTGCATTTCTTATTAGATGGGTATTGGAAAAACCACATTTAGTAAAAAAGTTCACTACAATGATATGTTATTCGCACGCATTATGGTAACATCTTATCTGAACCATGTAATATATGCATCCAAACCATTAATGGAAAAGGTATAATGAATAAAACTGAGTCTGAAAAGATATAATGTATCAAACCATCTAATCTATGTCTTATTTATTGTCGTTGTTGGATGTAGGTTTTTCAAAATGAGAATGACAACGATAAAAAAAGAGGGCCAAGTTGTACTCCTTCTACCCCAATCGATGGAGAGAATGATATGGCTTCAGTAGATGGGCGTACTTCATGTGGATTTAATATCAAAGAATTAGAACATCATCAAGTGACAAAGTTAGAATTCCATACTCCCGAAGATGCTGATAGATTTTATTGGAATTATGGTAGACAAAATGGATTTGATGTGAGAAGGTACCACAAGAAGACAATACGAGGTGTTGTAAGAAATGCTGAGTGGGTTTGCTCAAGAGCTGGATTTAAGAAATCTCACAAAAATCCAACTCAACTTAAGCGACAACCAAGAAGCGAAATGAGATGTGGATGTAAAGCTCGGTTTCGCATAGCCCACGATCAACATGATGATATTTATAGAGTTACAAATTTTATATCGATTCACAATCATCCATTAGAGTCAGAAGAAACTGCTCATCGTCTTCGATGCAAGAGGTAATAATATAGTTAATAAAATAATTTTTTTTTAATCTTAAGCTGTGTCAAATTCATTGTTATATTTATTTAGTGGTTAGTCAATAATGTTGAATTTAATTGTTTAATTCTTAAAATATTATATTATATAGGTACATAAGAACATCTGAGAAGGATCTTCTAAGTGCAATGACAAGTTCTGGAATTAGCCCATCAAATGCTATGGATTATTTAGAATATATTGCAGGTGGTGCTGGAAAAGTTGCATTTAGAAGGAAAGATGGATATAATTATCTTAATAAAGAACGAATGCGAATGATTAAACAAGGGGATGTGAATACTGCTTTGGCGTTACTCGAAGGCATGAAAGTTTTTGATAAGGACCTTGTTTTTTATTATACTGTTGATGAAGACCAAACATTAACAAGGCTCTTTTGGACGGATGGGCTATCTCGGGCAGAATTTGATTTATTTGGTGATGTCCTTATATTTGATAGTACCTACAAGACAAATGCATATCGTTTTCCATTGGTTGTCTTGTCTGGTGTAAACAATCATTACAACACTTGCGTATTTGGTGCGGCACTGTTATATAACGAGACTGTGGAAACTTATCAGTGGCTATTGCAAAACTTTCGCAATGCAATGGGTGGAAAAATGCCGATATCTGTATTGACTGATCAGGATGCAGCAATGAGTGCAGCGATTGAGATGGAGTTTCCTTTAGCGAAACATAGAATTTGTAGTTGGCATTTAGAAAGAAGTGCGATGACCAATACACACATTCCGGTGTTTACTCGTGAAATGGGACGACTTTTGAAAAAGAAGTGCTCCATTGAAGAGTTCCATACCTCCTGGCATAGCTTGATTGAGAAATATGGTTTAGATGAGCATCCATGGATTGTCGATATTTTTAAGAAAAAGGAGTTCTGGGGTGAAGCATACTTCCGAGGGCACTTTTTTGGAATGATGAGATCGACACAAAGGTCAGAATCTATTAATGCTTTTTTGAAGCTTTTCTTAAAACAAAGAATGAAGTTAACAGAGGTAATTAAGCAGTATTTTATATGGATTCAGAAGCTAAGAGCAACATATTTTCAAAATCAAGCTGATTTTGAGAAATCAACACCCTCATGAGGCAACAAAAATAGCTTGTTACTACGAAATTTTTTACTACGATCATTTGATCGTAGTAAAAGGTAGTTATTTACTACAATTTATTGTACGTAGTAAATAATTAAGGAATATGACACTTATTTACTACGAAACCACCATCGTAGTAAATAACATATCAAAACTACGTAGTTTTGATATTTTTTCTATAAAATTTAATTAAATTCTTAAATAATTTCTTATATAAAAATTTTATACTTTTCTTTTCACCAGTATTTAGTATAAAACAAAAATGTATTACTTTTTTAAATTTTAGAATTACATTAAATTTATTTTAAAGACTTCAAGTAATATTATATTTCAAATTTTAAAAAATTTTATTTATTAATTAAACGAATATATACCTATATATCATTTTTGTGATATTTTAAATTTACTAAAACTCAAAAAAATTTAAAATGTTTAGTTCCAAAACTTAAAATATATGTTGCAGTTAACTAAAACTAAAAAAAATAAAAATAATAATAATTTGAATTTCGAAACATAAAATATATTGGAAAACTAATAACTGTGTCTTTTATATTTTTCTTTTTTTTTTTCAAACGATTTTTATACTACTTAGGCTTTTTTTGTTGAAATATCAGTGTTGCCCCAAATCAGAGTCCCAACCCCATAATCCCCCGCCCTTGCTACCGCTATGGCCGAAATCGAGAAATCACCGCCTCAATCGGAGAAGACAACCCCAAACTGCGCCGGCGAGAAACACTCCAACATTTCCTTCGACATTTCGCCACCGACCGAACGCACTCGGGAGGCCGTCAGGAATCGCCTGACTGAAACCCTCGCCACGGCCTCCATTCTGTCCAAGCGATACGGCACCATCTCGTGCGAGGAAGCGAGGAAGCTTTATCATCTTTCCCTTATAGCGTCAACTACAACTATCTTCCCCTAATTCTACACAGAGAAGTCAACACACGACAATGGGGCTGCTCTCTAATAGGTATATATTACTTGTTTTTTGTCCGATTGCTGTGATTTTTAGTTTTCCACAATTTAGATTTGTTGTTTCTGTTTTGTTGTTTTCGTTGAATTATTGTGCATTTCGTGTTGTTATTCTGGATTAAAACGAGTAGCATCGAAAGGAGTAGCCTCAAACCAGGGGATCATATCTATTCATGGCGTACTGTTTACATGCATGCTCTTTGTGGTTCGTTTTAATTGAATTTAATTAGAAAAATTGGTTAAATGTGTTGTTTGACGGGCTATTTTTATGAGGTAGTTGGTACAAAGGTAAGTGATGAATGATGCCTAAAGCATTTTTTCAGACTTTCAGATTTATGGGTTATTGATGAATCTGGAAATTATTTGTAAACCCAAAAAAGGAGTGTGCTTGAAATTGGAATGAGGTAGCTGAAAGGCCATTGATTCCTTGTTGAACTTTCTGAAAATTCCTAGTAGAATTGGGTGAAAGTAGTTGAACAATTTTATTCTCTATTCTGTAATGTTTTTAGTGAAATATCCTTTGGATGGTTTAAATATCTTGCGATCTCCTGCATATTAATGATCTCCTGCATATTAATGTTCTGTGGATCGCATTATGCTAAATATTAGTCTAATTAGATCTTTATCAAAAAAAAAAACTAAAAACTGTTAACTAAGAACTTAAGATAATGTTGAATATATGTTGGGTATATTTCAATCACATGGGTGACCTCCCTAAAGATTTTCAATAGTTTCTTGAATGTGAGAGCTGGCAGAGAGCTCACTCAATCTTCTAGACTTCAATTGGTCCTTCTCTGCTTTTGTCAGGTAAAAAGCTTATTAACTTTTTTTTTTTTGGCATATTGATTTTATGAAATTGTCATTCCGGAATTAATGCAGTTCTCCTGGTTTTAAATTTTGAAATTCCAAAGTTTTCAACATTAGAAAAATTGTGTGGCTGAATTTTTTAATCCCAATATTTTTTTTTACTGTCTGTTGAGATCATTATTTGCTGACAACAATTATGGTGACCTTAATATGTTTTATAATATTTATGATCTGTCTAATAAAGGTTCATAAGTCCAAAAGCAAAGATTATGATTTTAAAAGCTGCATGTATATTGGAATTATATGAGTAAATCATTAAGAAGGCCTCCACAACTACTTTTATTATCAATTCTAAAAAAAGCTTATTTTCCTCTTTAACTTTTGTTGACTACTACAACCAAGCTTATATTTTACATTTGCTTGTTTTATTCCTTTCCTTACTTAATTGTTCTTGTGTGTGTTTTCGAGTATGATAACAGTTTGATGGGTCCCCATCCATATTGTTATTGAAAGAAGAAGACTTACTCTTTGGATGCGAATGTTGTGCCATGGAGTTTCTTGGTAAGTATTAATGAAGTATGTTGAAGTTGAATCTTTTTCAATTATGACTGATGAAAATGATTCTGGCACTTAATTACTAGACATGTCTTATATCTAGATTCTTATTGGTGATCTTTGTCTAGAACAATCTGCCATTTCTTAAAGTATGAAAGGAATAACATGTCTGGTGATTTCCTATGTAAATGCATTCTAGGAAATTCTTAATTCTTCCACTTATACAATACATACACCTGTTCCTATGGTTGTACTCTGGTTTGAAAAACTAGTACTTTGTTTTCTGCAAGCGATGATGGAACAATCAAGATGTGGGCAATTTGTGCTTCATTAGGTTAGGAAAAACTACCATTACCCAACTATGCCTTTTCTAGTTAATTTTTCTATAGTAGTAGTAGGGACATGTTTCCATATGATTGCACTAGTTAATTATTAGTCTTAATAGGTCTATGCGAATAAAAATAGCACTCTACTAGTGTAGAAGATGATTTAGAAGGTTTGCTTGATTGTTGATACCATAGGTCTTGAAATTTCACTACTTTTGTTTGTGTTTTTACATGTCCTTTCTTTGAAGACTTTTCACACTGTTATCACAGCAAATTGGTACTTTTAGAAATCTTTGATTGCTGCATATTACAAAAGTATATCTGAATTATTTGGATATACGATTTTTTTTATTTTACGTTTGACTCAAATGAAAATGTTTTTCTCACACAATTCCTTTTTCAGGTTTAGTCTACCTTAACCTTTCATAATTGTTTTAATTATTCTTCTTGTACTATATTACAAATCCTGTCTTTATTAATTTGCAGAGTATTGCTTCTGAAAATGGACAAAATTGGCTTTCTTTTTCTGATCAGCTATCCGATGAGTATGTTTCTGGAATTTAAGTTTAATCACTTTTACCTAAAATGTATTTCCTTTACATTTTACAGATTACTAATAGCCCGAGACATCCCAGACCAAGTAGAGAAAGGACAAATAGGCATGCCATTTGCCATGGTGGTGGCTCCACAAATGTGTTGCATCTACAACAGCCTATTTATTATGTGGCTTCAGCAGCAGATTAGAGCATCCAGCAGGTCTACTATAACTATTATTTCCTCTTATTTTACTAGAAATAACACTAGTGCTTTTTTTCTTGTTGAATATGATGGGACAACTCATGGTTTCTAAATCTAGATAATTTAGTCTTTCATACTACTATAAAGAGGATGTGATTAAGAACATGAACAGAATGCGTTGCACATCATATGCTTAGTGATCTTTATTCAAGAATTTTTTATCTGTAAATGTGCATATGTTTCTTGTTATTGTTGAATGAAATAGGATTTTGGATTTGGAAATTGGGTAAACTATATCTGCTTTGTGTACGATTCTGTTTGCTTTGTTCTTTAAGGCATAATGTATTTAGAATTGCTGATCATTTGATATCATATGGATCATGGATATTTAGGAATTGCTGAACTTGAAGACCGTGCGTTTCATAATTGTTTTTGCTATATGAGTTCTTGCATTTCCTTGAATTTGATATCAGGACATAATGGTGATTTTCTTAT
>JBBMKE010437430.1:0-10031 GCA_037834125.1 Lippia alba
CCCTTTGCCTATGATGGTCTTCCCCTCACACAAACACAAATAGAGAATGCATTGGTGTTGATTTCTTCCTCTAAACCTTTTCCGACATCATCAAATATCATTTACAAATTTAAGATATTTAAAATTTTAGAAAGTTAGAACTTAAATTTTGATATAATTGGATAGATTACACTATTCCTATATATTATAGTATAGAAAAATAATAATAAAAAAAACACTAAAAATATGTTGTCCAATGAAAATAAAACTAAAAAGTATAAAAATAAAACTGAAGATTTTTACACAAAATAAAGGAATGAAAAAGGAAAAATAAATACAACTATACAAATTAAAAGTTCAAAACTCAACTTTGGCTAATAAAAAAAAAGAATAAAAATACATGAAAACCTTTAAAATTCAAAAACCAAACAATTACATGATGAACATGTATAAACAGTTGTAGGAAAGAAATAAAACACAAGAATATAATTACAACACCATAGTATGTTTATATGAAAGCATAACCATATAAAAAACGTACTAACTTGATCTAAATGGATACAATTATGGACAAAATATATTATTTTAATAATATTTGAGTAAATCTTGTAAAATTAATTTAATCAAAGATCAATAAAATTTTCATTACCTATTTAAAATAAATAAAATCTGAAAAATATAAAACAACCAAATCAAAAAATTTAAAATAAAATAAGAATAAAGTAGATCAAAAAGCAGATAATAGATCAATAAAAAATATCAAATATAAAAAAAAAATTATGATAAAACATCATCACATCACCTCTATAACTTATGAAATATGACTTCTCCACCTCTTCATTACTCATTGCACCTTTGAACTTTGATGAAACTTTGGTTGTAATGAGAAAACATATAATAATAAATAAGGAAAACAATTAAATTGTGATGTCGTAAATTATGGAGATAATCAAGAAAATATTTGAATCATTTAAAAATTAAATGTGTTAAATTTATTTCAATTAATTAAAATCAATCAATTAATTAAATATATGAAATTTATTTATTACTTGACATGGATATAATTATTATTAATTAAAAGTCCTAAAAATATTAAAAAAATTTTGATTGATTATTAATTGGACATTTCTTAAAATTTCAAGATTAGTAAGATAATTATTGTGATTTGATAATTAATTATAGTTTTCAAATTCAAATATTTTGAAAAAATTTGACCAATGAAATAATTTTTTGAGAATAAAAAAATTCAAAAAAAAAAAAGAAGAAAAAATTATTGAGTCAAGATTATATATTATAGTATAAATATAGATAGGTACCGTATTAATTATTTCTCAGAATTATGGAATACTTTTTAACCAAAAAAAAAAGAATTATGGAATACGTGACCCACTCCATATATAAAAGATCTCAGTTCAAATTTTACTAACTAAAGTCATGTAAACATCAACCCAATTATTGTGTGGATGTCAATTAATTATCCTTAATTGTGGTGTAAACCCATATAAGATGCACATACCTTTAATAATCCGATTGATAATACTAAAATATATAGAAAATAAAGTTCAACCAATCATATTTTTTCTATGTAATTTAAAACCTCAAAAAAATTATAAAATTACACATCAGCAAAAATATACAAAAAAAGTTAAATATGATTTTTAAATATATTATAGTATAGATATAGATATCGATATCAAATGTGAACATAAAGGGCTAATGAGTTATGTTCCCAATAAACCCTGTCTTATCCGGCAAATCAGGCTCTAAATTCTAAAAAAAATTGTGTTGAACCTAATGTAGTATATTTACTATTCACACAAGACGTTATTTTTCTATTTTAAGCTCATCTATTGAGCTCTATTTCTACGTTTGGATAGTCAGTTTTAATTTCGTGATTTATCTTTTATTTTATTTATATATTTATATTATGTATATTAATAGATGATGGAAATTATAAGAGAAAAACAATTAAAATATTAAAAAAAGAAATATTTCCTATAATTTGAAACACCTATTAATATACTAGACGGTAAAATAAGAAACCAAATACGAATTTAAGGGAAAATCTCATTTTTTGTCCCACATATTAATTCATTTTCACTTTTGGCTCAATTGATTACATGATTCTCACTTTTGGTTTCGTACATTTCAAAAAATCTCAAAATTGGTCCCCCGTTAACCATTGCGTCATTTGACTAACGGTTCACCCACATGTCCGTTTAAACGGGGGACCAATTTTGAGATTTTTTGAAATGTATGTGACCAAAAATAAAAATGGGTACTATGGGACCAAAAATGAGATTTTTCCCATAGTTTTAAACAGACATGTAGGTCAATCGTTAGTCAAATGACGGAATGGTTAACGGGGGACCAATTTTGAGATTTTTTGAAATATACGGGATCAAAAGTGAAAATCTTGTAATCAATGAGACCAAAAGTAAAATGGGTTAATCAGTGGGATCAAAAATGATATTTTCCCGAATTTAAAATAGAAAATTTAAAACCTTTTAATTTTCTTTTTATTACTTTCTTGTTCCCCTGTTAGACATACTTTAATTTCATAGATAGAACCGGATTATGAAATACGAAGCGAAATCAATCGTACTAACCTCCAGTCATTACTAATTTCTTATTATACCGGAAACGCCTTGAGAATCCCCGAGTCCGACGTGCCTCTGGGAGTGATCTTCTAAGCACTCAAAATCCCACAATATGATAGAAGTGGAGAAAAAGGCTTGAGATTTTGTGCTTAGGTGCCTTCTCCATAACCCCTATTTATACATAGTCTTCCCATCAAGAGTCGGTAAGTTTGACTTAATTAAGGGGACAAATTTCATAGAGGATCAATTATGAGGATTTGATCAAGGACCAATCAAGTTCATTAATCATGTAATTGATACAATTAACCAATTAATTGATTTTTTATATTAATCACATGGTTAATTGCATGATTAATTCTTACATTCTCCCACTTAGTCCGTATGATCCATATTTACTTGACTTAGAAACTTATGCACGAATCATGACGATAATTTCTCTTTAAACGTGAGTAGTACCTTCCATGTATCAAGATGCATTATGTTCCTATACCTTTTTCAATTTTCTTAATAAATGAACCCAATGTTCATTCTAGGTCGTTACTTTAATGATATTTCTCAAAACAAACAACAAATGTGTACACAAAACTTAAATACGAGAAATATCAACTTAATCGAGTTTCATTTATTACATAGTGGAACTAAGTCCCATTGTGACTACATGATCCTTAAATTTCTGTGGTGCCATGCTCATAGTAAAAGGATCAGCTAACATGAGGTGCGTGTTGATGTGCTCAACGACCACTTTTTCATCTTTAACACGCTCTCGAATGGCTAAATACTTGATGTCGATATGCTTGCTTCGACTTCAACTTTTATTGTTTTTATCCATAAAGACAGCTGTTGAATTGTAACAATATATCCTTAAGCTTAGATATCCAATCCACAATTCTATGCTAAGCAATAAAACTCTTTAACCATAATCATGTGAGGTAGCCTCAAAGCAAGAGACGAACTCAGCCTCCATAGTAGAAGCGGCGGTTAAACTTTTCTCGGCGCTTCTCCACGAGATAGCTCCACTGACCAACATGAAAATGTATCCAGATGTTGATTTACGTGAATTAACACAACCGGCATAATCAGAATCAGAGTAACCAACCACCTCTAAGCTATCTGATCGTCTGTACATAAGCATATAGTCTTTTGTTCCTTGAAGATATCTTAACACTTTCTTTGCAACTGTCCAATGGTCAAGACCTGGATTGGACTTATACCTTCCCAACATTCCAACTGCGAAAGCTATGTCAGGTCTGGTGCAAACCTGAGCATACATCAAGCTTCCAACAATAGAAGCATATGGAATGTCCTTCATTTGCTCTATCTCGAGGTTGTTCTTCGGGCATTGGCTCAAGTTGAACCTATCACCCTTCACAATTGGATCAACATTGGGTGAACAATCTTTCATCCAAAATCTCTCCAAAATTTTGTTAATATAAGCTTCGTGAGAGAGACCTAAAACACCTTGATGTCTATCTCGATGAATCTTGATGCCAATGACATAAGATGCATTACCCATATCCTTCATATCAAAGTTTTTGGAAAGAAACTGTTTCACCTCATGTAGCATATCTCTGTCATTAGTTGCAAGTAGAATATCATCTACATATAGAACGAGGAAACAAATTTTGCTCCTACTAATCTTCTGGTATATACATTGATCCAAAATGTTCTCAACGAATCCAAATGAAGAGTTAACATTATGAAACTTCAAATACCATTGATGGGAGGCTTATTTCGGTCCATATATAGATTTTCTTAACTTGCTTACTAAGTGTTCACCTTCACTAGAGGAAAATCCTTCAGGTTGTTAAATATATACCTTTTCTTCTAGATCACCATTCAAGAAGGTTGTTTTCACATCCATTTGTTGTAATTCAAGATCAAAATGAGCTACTAGTGCCAATATTATGCTGAAGGAATCTTTTTTAGACACGGGACTAAAAGTCTCAGTGTAATCAATTCTGTACACCACAAACGAAAGGCACCACATCCCCCGCACTATAGCTCGACACGTGTAATAAAATGGAGTGTTCGCACACGTACCAAGCTACAGCGAATTGGTGAAAACAAAAATCCAACCTAAGCTAGGCGAACGTGGACCCTGAATGAAAATTTTAAAACCTATACAGAGTGCGCAATGATTTTTAAAACCTAAATAGAAGCGTCAGGATCAACACATAAGCATACTCACATGCGATGGCCACGGGCCGGCATAATTTAAATCACACGAGTCACATGCAGACATGGGCTCACATGACTCTTTTATAACACGAGCAAACCCGACAAGGGCAATTCAAATCCTACACGGTACGCATACCACATCTAAATGCATATAACAAGCCCGACAAGGGCAAAGTAAATAATCATACAAGCCGACACGGCTACAAAATGAATAACTTAATAATTACTAACGAATAAATTCGAAAGTATGCGAAATAAAACAAAACAGAACTCGAAATAAAACTGGACTCGAATAGAAGGACTCGATACACATGACACAAAGCTGCCTAGCTCGAACTCCGTCAACCTAAACCTACAACTAAAAAAAAAATATAAGGAGAGAGGGGTCAGTCACACTGACTAGGTGAGGGGCTACACACGTACGCTTACATATATATATGGAGCATATCACATAAAATAAATAAAAGTTCATGAAGCGGGATGTGGTTTTTGCAATCTAAAATAATTTTACCCATGATAATAAATATATAGGGAAGAGTTGGGCCAAAGGCCAAAAGAACCAAATTTTAGGTAATTATGAAACCACGTCCGTTTCACGAATTAAGTTTATACTCACACACAAACACGACTCGGCGAGCATGAGTCCTAATCTAACCTTAGTCCTTTATACTTACACATAACATAAAATACGAACAAAATAGAATTAAACACACATACCTCCTTCTCCGGGTGATGGAAGGGTTGTCCACACCCCAACCATCCACACAAACTGTCAGGGTCGTGTTTCGTGATACTCACTTCCCAAGGACTCCATCCCCCGCCTACCTCCTAGTGGTTCTGGGTTGATCCTTTACTCTCGTGGAGACCATACGAGGAAGTACCCGACGGCTGTTGCCATCCCGAGACTCCTTTTGCACCAATCTACTGGTCCCCTCACAAAAATCCCACAGAAACACTCGCTGGACCAACAAACCCACATAACACATGCATATCATATTTATAATAGTGTACGTATATACCGTACTCATGTACTTAATCCACACGACGAATCAAAATGGACTAAGCATACATAGGCTTATACATAAAGCTTCATACTTTTCAAATCAAACTATGTGACAAAACCAACAAATACCTACTTCGTACATATTTACATATATACGTAAGGATTATAAATCATATGCATTCCAAAACGAGTACATTGCAGTGGGGTATAACTATATCCTAACCTCTCCTGGTACTAAACAGGGCTGAAGACAAAGCAAACGGTCCACCCCGAAACCTGCATGACCCATTTGTCACGACCCTGGGTGCAACCTGAACCAAACTGAACATAAATAAAGTACTCAGACTCAAGAATGAACCACAAATACGCATGACAATGCTCAACATGCATATGGATATGTATAAGTGTCCCTGTTGTATTTCTAAGGTGGTGTCGTGGCCAAATTAGACATATTAATGCTCAAACATTTAAGAGATGCATACATGTACGTATGGTTCAAATTCAAATCAATTATATGCAAATTAGAACCTTATGTAATTTAATAAAATTATATTACACATCAGGACATGTTCATGTGCACAATAAATGCAAATAAGAGAAATCGAAAGACAAAACAATTCAAATTATTTCATATCAATTCATATAATGCATAACAAATTCATATTTCACATTTCTTATCAAACTCATATAGTACAAGATCAAATAAGTCATATAATAGCACATTACAACTTCATTTAACCTACGAGTTACATATCATGTTCCAATTATTCCATCCAACTATAAAAGTTCATATAATTCACTAGTTGCGTAAGAGATTCAAATTCAATTTAGGTAATTAAACTTTAATGATAAGAGTTTCAACTTTAATAATTCAAAGTATAATAATTCAACTTTTACTTAGTCAAGATTAGCATAATCGTTTTCAAGTGATACAATTTAATTAGTTCAAGTCATACGAATTTACATAGTTTAAGAAAATTACACAAACACCCCATTAGGGGAAATCATGAAGGTTTACAATAATTACATAAACATCCCCTAATGTTTCCAACAACTAATCATAATAAACCTTAGATTATTTGTACAATTTCCAACATCACCGCATCGGTTTGTTTTCATGCAAAAAGGGGTTGATTTTCAAAGTACAAAAATTCCCCAATATAAATCAATCATAATATAATATCCCATTTTGTAGTTAGGAATTTTCATGCTCGTTTAGCAATTTTTAAGGTTCAATTAGTTCAAATCATATAAATTTACTTACTTTGAAAAAATTACACATACATCCCTTCCAACTTAATCAAGTAGCATAAATTCAACATATCGGGATTCCAATTGCAAACTAAAACATCAATTCATTAAATACATAATTTCGTATACATGAGAGTTCATATCGATCAACAAATTAAGCAAATTCACAACTAAATTCATTTAAACTATTAAATCAACTAATTCCCAAATATATAAATAAATTCATAGAAAATAAACCGAGTGTCCAATTGACGAACGGAAAGCGGCATTAGACTCACCGCGTCGAGAAGAATAGACTACCTGGAGACCGCCGGAGAGCCGTCGGAACAGTGGCCGGCCGCCGTTCGGCCGCCGCTGGAATGTGCCGAAAAAATCCCTAAAATTCTCCCTAGCAAGAATTCCTCGTTCTCGTTTCAATTCCTCGACCAATTTCTGGAAATTCCAAGCCAAGCCTCTCCAATTTCAAAACCAAGATTACGAAAACCCTAAACCTTCGAAATTAAATTACTTTCAATCTGGTGAATGAAAATCGAATCCGTAAAAAGCTATGACTTACCCATGACGAGAGCTCCGAAAGCCCTATGATGTTCGCCAAAAAAAGTTGCCGAAAAATTAACCGACGTTTAACCGACGTGTGCCATTTCCAGAACCACCACCTATGCTCAAAATCTAATCAAACCGACACCGAAAATGAACTCAAGTGGTCGAAAAATCTTGGAAACCATCAACCCCCATCGGAAAACCGGCGGCAAAACGAGCCGCTAGTAACACGCGCCGCCGCCGCTGACTTTGGGTGGCACATGTACCACCACCACAGTACCACCGGCGGCGCCACCATACCAGAAAGTTGCGCCGCCTCAAGACGCACCAAACCCGACCCTCCTCGCCGCGAACTGATGTCGGAAGGTCGTTGAAATCGCCGGCAAACCCCAAGCTCATTTTTTCCGCTACTGTACATCGTCGGAATAGCCATCTCCGACCGTTTTCTTATCGAACCAAGGCTTCCATCGAACTCAGAGTGTCGGAAAACATAGGGTAGGGTAGGAATTGGCTGGCGAGAGTCGCCGAAATGGTACCAACGAGTTGGTGGCAAAAACTGCCAACGTCGCGCCTCCACTGCTGGGTTTCAGGCCTCGATTCTTGTACCATCGTAACGGGCTCATCGAGATCTTCCAAATACACTATTCGTTCGTCGAATTCCATCGAGAAATGGCTAAGTTTCAAGAAGTGTGTTGTGACATCCCACTGTTTCACACGTACAGGTACGCGACACGTGTGAGTTTAATTCTGTAATTTACTTGATTTCTTGTATTAATTGATGCTCTTACTTGATTTATTTTTCTTTATTCCTTTCTTATTTGATCAACTTGAACAATATGAACTTATATGTTATTTGAATTATTTGAATAATCGCGTAATATGTATTTTGTGATTTTGAATTCCCGAGCATGCCATACGTGACCTATATGATTCTTGGACTTGTTTGAATGTTTTAATTATGTTTTGGGACATTTCGTAATTAGTTTGGACTCAAATGTTAGTTTTTGAATGTTTTGGGGCCATTACATAATTATGGCCCTTTTGAGTCCCTAGGCCGTATCTTGAGCTAGGGAACTTGAATTCGAGTTCCGACACCTTCATTGAGTTTGATTCGATGAATTGGATTCAATGAGCCTAGCCCCATAATTTTATGACCTCGTTTTGACCCCCATATCGACTCGTATACACTTACGTACATAATTCACCCAAGCGGGACCTATTGGCCATGCCTTTTGGAGATATTTTCTTCCCTTTTGAATAAAAAATAAGCATCATCTCCCTCTCTCTTCACTCACCCATGCAGTAACCAAGTAAAGAAAGGAGAAAGAAGGGCTCAAGTTCCATACCTCCATTTTTGCTTCAACCCTCAAGCTCATGACCCTTCATTTCTTGTTTTCTCTTCAAGATGAGCCTATATTTGTGAATCTCTTGTCTTGGTGACTTTATACATGTATGTATATCATGAATTAATTGTGGGAAAGCATGTATATTGATTATGGCAAGAATAGGGAGGGTTTGTTGGCATATGTGGTTTCATGCATCTCTTTGGTTTTTGTTGCATTCATATGCATATATAGGGGTATTTGATGCTTTTTCCTTGAGTGTTTATGATTCTATGGCTTGATGTTGGAGGTGGGATGAGTATGGATTATATGGATTTGATGGGTTTATAGAATTATGCTTGTATACTTGGTTTATGGCTTCCATGGAGTGATACATATGCATAATGAGGTGTATTTGTGAGCTTTTGGGGTGGGATTGAGGTTTTGGGCTGTTTGGGACCCCTCCCCATTGTTTCCCCTGTTGTTTGCTATTTTTTTCCAGACCAGATGACCCCGCATGGCCGTGCGGAACTTCAGTTCATTTCCCGCACGGCCACGTGCGAAGTTCGAGATTTGTAGAAATTTTATTTTCTGTGTGGTCGTGCAGCCTTCGTTTGTGCTTGGTTTTGGCTGAAATTTTAACCACAGAAACCACTTTGAGTCTAAAATATTCTCCCATTGATTTCACCTCAAAATTCGTTCTAGATTAGGAGATATAACCCTCACAAAATTGTGTCGCAACTTCGCCAAAAAACTGCTTTTGTTTAACTTCGCACCTACGCCATTTTCACCTCGCTTTGAGCCACGATTCGAGATACCCATCATTTTAAAGGTCTATGTGTCTACTTTTATTTTCAAGAAACAAAACTCAATTTTCATTTCTCAATCTCAATATATGATCATTTTCCCACAGCTTGTCCCGTTTGTACTCGGACCCCTTTTTCGTGTTTTTATTCCGTTTTCCTCATACCTTTCCACCTCCAAACTTGATCCTAACTTGTTTTATTGTGTTTATGTGTATGTAATTGCATTCATATACATCTTATGTTTCTTGAGCTATGTGAATTATTTGCATGAAGTGCATATGCACCTTGTTATGTATCCCCACTTCGTGTTATGCATTAATTGTGCATGTAAACTTGTTTTATGATTATAAAT
>JBBMKE010437441.1:0-10031 GCA_037834125.1 Lippia alba
GACTGATGTGGAAGAGGGATGTTACTGTTACTCTTCAGAGTTTATCTAAGAATCATATTGACGTGGTGGTTGATGATATGTGAGGTTCGGGTCAGTGGAGGTTTACAGGTTTTTATGAGAACCCGGACAAACAACATGCTTTTAGGGAAGCCCTTCAGCGGTCGGGACTCACTGATTTGGGGTATGAAGGTTTTCCTTTTACATGGATCAAAAATCGCTTCTCCGGATACTTTGAGAGCGAGGCTTAACAGGTCAGTAGCGAATGATGCTTGAAGAACTAAATGGTCGAGGGCTCGGGTGAAGCATTTGAAGGCCTCTTGCTCGGACCATAGCCCGATTATAACTGTTTTACAACTGGCGTCCAAGCGAAGTAAACATAAGAATATTCCTTTTAGATTTGAGGCAGTTTGGGTGCGTAGAGATGAATGTCAAAAAATTGTTAAGGAGTCATGAACGGAGGTTGGCGGTGGTACAGCGACTGACACTGTGTTGGGAAACATCGAGCATTGTAGATAGGCGCTGATGCGTTGGTGACGGACAGACAAAGTAGATAGTAGTGAGGAGATTGGGAGGATCGAGAAGAGATTGCCACACATTCGTATGAATACTATCACCCTGATCTGAAGGAGGAAGAGACGATGCTTAGAAAACGGATGTTTGATATACTGAGAGATGAGGAAGTGTTCTGGAAACAAAGAGCTAAAACTCAGTGGTTACAGGAAGAAGATAAAAACACTAAGTTCTTCCATGCGAAAGCTAAGCAAAGGGAAAGAACCAATCACATAGGCGCTTTGAGAGATGAGATGGGCAGGTTGTGTAGCTCGGAGGATGGTATCAAGGGAATTATTGAGAGATATTTTGGAGGATTATTTACCTCTAACTTCTCGAAGTCAGAAGAAGTTGAGACTGTTTTGCAGTTGGTTCCGAACAGGGTGACCGAAGAGATGAGACGACAATTGATTGCTCCTTTCAAAGTGGCAGAGGTACTTATTGCTCTTAAATCCATGTACCCACTTAAATCCCCTGGCCCTGACGGCCTTCTCCCTATTTTTTCCAACATTATTGGGATATTATTGGTCGAAATGTGACAATGTGCGTGTTGGAATTCCTTAATAGTGGCCTTTTTGAACAAAAACTGAATTACACACATATAGTCCTCATCCCTAAATGCAAAAAACCTGAGCAAATCACTCAATTCAGGCCTATAAGTCTTTGTAACACTGTTTATAAAATCACTTCGAAAGTTCTTGCCTTGAGAATAAAATCCATTCTGAACACCATTATCTCCCCTACTTAGTCAGCTTTTATTTCAAACCGCTTTATAACGGATAATATTCTTATTGCGTTTGAGATTAACCACTGTATTAAGTAGAAAAATTCAGGGAAAAAGGGCTTTTTCAATGCTAAACTTGATATGAGTAAGGCCTATGATCGAGTTGAATGGCGGTTCCTTGAGTAGGTCATGGTCAGGTTAGGTTTTCCTACCCTTTTCATTAATCGTATCCTTGCTTGCATTTCTACAGTGTCTTATTCTTTTCTGCTTGATGGCAATGAGTTTGGGTCCCTGGTCCCGGAAGGGAAATTCCTCAAGGCGATCCCCTTTCTCCTTATTTGTTTCTTTTGTGCGCAAAGGTCTTTTCATTGATGATTCAGGAGGAGGAAAGATTAGGCAACCTTAAATGAGTGAGAATCTGCCGGGATGCGCCTAGTATATCCCACTTACTCTTTGCAGATGATACGATGATCTGTGGTGTGGCATCGAGTGAGGCGATGGGATGTATTAAGAGAGTGTTGGAGAGGTGTCATGCGATGTCGGGCCAGATGATTAATAGGCAAAAATCCTTCATTGTGTTCAGTAAGAACATCCCATTGGAGAAACAGATTGATATGGCTCATTTACTTGGTGTGGAACGAGTGGATAAACTAGATTTATACTTAGGTCTTCCATCGATAGTGTGGAGATCGAAGAAGGAGGTTTTTGCGAAGATAGTTGGGAAAATAAAGAGGAAGATTCAAGGATACTCGGAGAAGTTTCTCTCGCAAGCGGGGAAGAAGGTGCTAATAAAAGCGGTTCTCCAGGCTATACCGACTTATACTATGAATTGATTTCTACTCCCTGATGGTCTTATACAGGAAATTGATTCTACCATTTCTAACTTTTGGTGGAAAAATGGCGAGAAGAGGGAGATTCAGTGGCTCTCTTGGGTGAAAATGTGTTGCAGCAAAGGTAGCGGTGGCATGGGATTTCGGAGTTTTAAGGCTTTTAATCTGGCTATGGTGGCAAAACAATTATGGAGGTTCATGCAATTCCCTGACAGCCTCATTAGTCGGCTCTTTAGTGCGAAATATTTTCCAAACTCGGACATTTGCAATGCGTCTTTGGGGAGAGGGCCTTCTTATGTCTGGCGAAGTATGCATGAAGCCCGATTCTTATTGGCGGAGGGATTATGTTGGAGGGTTGGTACGGGGTTGGGTATACATGTATGGCGTGACCGACGGTTACCGTGTGCCCCGGGATTCCGTCCGAAATTCAAACAGGGAGCCTCTCACCATCCGGAATGGGTCGCGGATCTAATGCATCATCGGGTACTTAAATGGGATGAGGAGTTAATTAGGGAGGTGTTTCATGAGGAAGATGCTGCTGCCATTCTGAGTATCCCATTAGGGTATTTTCCAAGACCGGAAGTGAGAACGTGGCATCCAAACCCGAGAGGAACCTTCTCGGTTAAAAGCGCATACAGGCTGGCTTTGGAAATAGCGGATAGAAGCTCGGAGTCAACCTCGGTGGAGGTGAATAAAGGACTTTGGAATAGAGTTTGGGGTACGAAGGTGATTCCTAAGGTTCGTAACTTCCTGTGGCATTGTGCCAAAGGAATTTTACCCACTGGTGAGAGTCTTGTGAATCGGCACTTGGTGGAGGATTGTCCTTGCGTGCATTGTGGAGAAGAGAAGGAATCGGCTCTGCATGTGTTGTTCGAATGTCCGTATGCTAGACAAGTTTGGGCTTTGTCCCATTTGCCCAACCGTGTCTTTTTAGTGGGGTAATGGAATCTGTGCGTGGTAATTGAATAATCTTTGGCCCAGTTGGATAAAATGGAGGGCAGCAAATATGCGACTATTCTCTGGGCTCTGTGGAGTAGCCGAAACAAGAGGAAGATGGAGGAGGTTCTGTACCAGCCGCATGAAGTAGCGGAGCATGCGATGAGGTCTGTTCCTTACGGGAGCACTATTGCTGAGGAGATGGGGAGCATTAGGGAAGCGTCGGGGATCCCGAAATGGAATAAACCACCGGATGGTTGGATTAAGGTGAACTTTGATGGTGCTGTGTTTGCTCATGAGAATGCCGTGGGAATTGGAGTAGTAGCGAGAGACTCGGAAGAAAATTGTGTGGGATGGGAGACTGACAGTTTAGGAATGTTAAAGATCCGACCGTTGCGGAAACAATGGCGGCGTTCTCGGCGGTGAAGCTGTGTCGTGATTTCGCGTGGCAAAACGTGATCTTGGAAGGGGATTGCTTACCGTTAATCAACCTGCTTTCACATAAGAAGGTCCCCATGACGAAACTTGGTAATGTTGTGGAAGATGTGCTTCAAGTGTGTTCTAGTTTTAATAATGTTAAGTTTTCGTTTGTCCGTCGTGATGCTAATAGAGTAGCTCATACGTTAGCTCGTAATGCGGCTTCGGCCTGCGTTGGCTCTTCTGATTTCCCTGCTTATGTTTCGGACTTGTTTTTTGAGGATTTGTGCTAGACGGCCTTGTGGCTGGCCCTAAAAAAAACCCTAGACTGGTAAAGAAGAAACTGAAAAATAGATTAGAACAATGAAAATTATATCAAATGTAATATTTATATGTCCAGCAATTCTGTTGAGATAAATTAGGTAACCTAATTAATCATCTTTATTATTAAGAATTTGAATTTGAATTTGAAAAGTTAGTGGCAGTTTATGGAAATTACATCCTATATAATTGTGTACTAATATAATTAAGATTTTTTACAAATTTATCCATGATTAGCATAATTTTCCATTAAAACTTGATCCATTCGACATAATTTTAAATATATATTAACAAGATAAAAAAATCAACGATTGATATAAAATTCAATTGATATTAGATATTAATTAAAATAAATTAATGAACTTTTTTTAATAATAGATAACATCCACGTAAGAATATTTTGGATTTTTTTAATAATAGATTTATAAATAATATAAATCAATGAATTTTTTATTAAAATTAAAATATTTCAAAAAAATAGAAATAAATATTACATTTCATGAGTTTTATTTAAATTTTGAGCATTGTCATTAATTGCATGAGTTTTGAATTTAAATTAAAAAATATATTTTTTAAATTTATGCATTCAAAATAAATTTTACCATCAATTGATACTTTAATTGAGGACAACTTCCAAAAATAAAGGCACATATAAAATTGTTAAATAAATAAAATAATTTAATAACTATCAACCAATCACAATTTTTAGTTTAAATTAAAAATCTAAAAAATATCACAAAATTCTATTCAGTCAAAATCAACTTAATTTGGGTCAAACACACCTTTCAAATATATTATAGTATAGATATAGATAGCCGACATAAATCGTGATTTATATTGGATAATATATTAATAACGAGGACTTATTTGCAAATAGAACATGATTCGTTGCTTAGGCTGTTGGTGGAGCATTTCGGAATGGGAATAAAGGTTTCCCCTTTTTAAGATATTCCCATCATACGCTACCTTTCTTTCTTATTTAAACCTCTATAGACTTCTATTAAATCTTCTTTCGTTGATTTTTATAGATCGCGTGAAAACCTCTTATATAACCATGTCCCATGAGGGAGACGTCCTCAATTTGACAGTCAAAATTAGCGGCTAAGTAACTAATTATAGGATTACTTATTATATGTTTGAATATATGTAAACATTTTTGAATATTTATTATGTTCCAACTATGTTAAGATATAGAAGGTATATAATTATAAATAGTACCCGCTTCAATAAAAATATCATATATTTTGTTTTAGAGAAGTTTGAAAATCACAAATTACACAATTCCTATAGATTTAGGTTCATTGATGAGTCATGAGTGAACTAATAATTTTACTCTAACTTCAAAATAAAATAATAAAAATAATCATCCTTAGTCTCTAAAATTTCATATTTTTTGTCACTTCACATATTGGAGTTTTAAGAGTATCTTATAAGTATCTAATTTTGTTAATTCATCTCACGTTAGTTCCTACGTAACTTTTTAATAAAAATATAGTCGAAAATTTCACGTATGTTAGAAATGTAATTAGAGTAGAATGAAATGTTTAAAATAAATTACCATCATTCTTATGAGCTTTTATTACACATTTACACTTTACAACTCCAATCCCAAGAGAAAATCCCAAAAGGACAAAAAACTAAAATCCCAGGGGCTCGCAACACAAATATGAAATCCCCCAGACCATAGGGCCGGGACCAAAATGAAAACAACAAAAATAACCAAAATAATATACAAACTCAGTGGGACCCACAAGACAACACTGTAAATTCAGATTTACCATGTTGTTAGTTGTTACCCAATAAACGATCAGAAACACATCAACCACCGTAACCGGAAAGCATGGATTATCAATTCACAGCAGCATTCTGCAACAGTTTGTGCGCAGTAGAAAGCTGGTCCATCAACGCCGTTATGTGCACCCTATACTCCCTCGCATGATCAACGGCCTCCGCCTCGATCTCTCCGAGCTGGCTGCACAGCCGCTCCTCCGCCTCCTCCGCCACTCTCAGCCGCTCCAACGCCCTCCGCAGCTCCTGCTTCGTTAGCTCCTCTCTTTCCAGACTGTTCCTCAGCTCTTTCTCCAGCTCCTCGTTTCTCTTCTGCAGCAATTCTCTGTTCTCCGGCGGCGCCGCCGTCGAATCGCGGCTGTTGCCGGTAGGGACGGCTATTGTTGGGGCCATTAATTTTCTTTGGTGAAAAGGACTTATTTAGAAAGTTGGGGTGATGCTTTGCGGATCTTGATTAATACCGGGGGGTTTTATAGAGGGTGAACGGGGCCTGCACAAGAAGAAGTTATTTGAAATGGTAAAAATTTATTTGTATACAATATATGAAGTCAGCAACGAGATCTTGTGTGAATTTTATTCGCGGTTGATCTATGAACTATGATGCTGGACTTTTGGAGTGCTTATTGAAATTTTAGCTCCATTTCACGCGATGATTATTTTATATGGATATGACGTGTGTTGCAATCAAAAGGAGTGATAAATTAACCCGCTAATTAAAATGAGCGACAAATTAAACGGCGATTAAAGCTGCACACGAATGAGTGAAGGAATAAAAATGAAAAAGAAGCGGACATTAAATGGGATCACAATGCTACGGGATTTAATGCCTCAGGAACTTTCGTCAAAGAAACTCCTTTTCTCCATGGTTGAACATCTGTCTATAATAAAATTTCCTATGATAAATAATGTATTTAATCTAATTCATTCTTAAAAATTCATTCTCAAAGATTATTAAATCATTAGATATTAAGTTTTATATATTTGATTATTTAATATAGTATACATGACATAATTTATATCCAAAACTAATAAATAATATACTTACAAGTTTCAAGGCAAGGACCGAGTGACGCAGGCCATTCACACAAGCCATTAGAAAATAGAAACATCAAACCTTTTAATAACATCATGGCATGAGAAGTGTCCAGGTTCAATGTATGTCGAAGACTATGGCATTGGGATTTTATTTATTTATTTATTTTAATATTTAGTCCTCAAATCAAGCGATACACGTTTCATGGACCTAAGTCTTACATTATTTAGTCCCACCTGTATTTTTGGGGCCATGAAAGGCCAATTCCTGTTTGCTATGTTGATAAATCAATTCATTAATAATTCAACGTCAAGATCTTGTGTAATTGCCAACTGATAAAACTTCAACATATGGACGGTAATTTGTTTTATTTGGATAGTGGAACTATAGTATTTAATCAATGAACTAAAAATTAATAAAGTATTTCAATTATGAATAGAGCAGTTGAATTGAGATGGTAATTCTCATATTTAGTCCATATGAATTGATTTGAACGAGAAATCAGAAAGTAATGTACAAATTTTCTTAAGGCCAAAAAAAAAAAAGGCCAATTATTTTGATATAGAGTAGAATTGTATGCCCAATTGAGTGTGCCTACAATACATCATGCATGTATAATGATGGCCTAAAATTTAAAGCCAATGTAAATTAATGGGCCCAAATTTTCACAATAACGTGGTAATTAATGATGGCGATAGACGACAGGCCTAATGCGTTTCTTCTTGGTAAATTTTTAAAATTAATGTGTTTTTTTTATATATTATACTTTTGTGTGTATTTTTTTATATTGCAATTTTGGTGTAATCTTTTTTGAAATATACACCAAAAGCACAATATTATAAAATAAAAAAAGAACACTTAAATTAGAAAAAGACCCTTCTTCTTTAACTCTATAATCTATATTAGTAGTTATTGGAATTGGAAAATATGATATATGTCCTCTATTAGTTAAACATTGGAATCTTTGTTTGGAGTATTAATAGCTATGATGCATGGACACGAACACGGCGACACGGACACGACACGACAAGGATACGGCGACACGGATTTTTTTTTTAATTTTCCACGTGAGGAGTGTCCGACACGGTGTCCGACATGCGTGTCCGATACGGTGTCCGACATGCGTGTCCGACACGACACGGCACAGCAAGATGATATTTTTAGAAGTGTCGGTGCATTAGAGATTAATAGGATATTCATTTTGGGTACAAATAGTTTAGTGGCTATTTATAGGTAACTTTAAGGGAGGATGAGTATGTGAAATTTGTCTTAAATTTGATTATTTTTTTTTTAGCTGAAATCCGTTCCAGTTGAGCTTCTTCCTAAGTTGAGTTTTTTTTTTAAACTTAAATCTTGAAAGGGGAATATTATTGAACATCAAGACTCAAGAGGAACAATAACAATACCAAAATTATAAGGAATAATAGGAAAATTAACGCAGGCCGAAGCCGCAATTCCAACAGATTTGTGAGCTATTATATTAGCATCACATTTAATAAACGAAAACGACTGCTTGAAGATCCGATCTGGGTGAAGTTCCGTAGCCGCATTTTCTCCGGATTGAAAAGAATACTTTGGCCTACAGCAGATAACTCGGCCAAAAAATTTCTTCGGAAAATCACATAAAATAATAATAAAGAATATAAAGACTAAACTTTCATACGGAAGGGACAAAACTTCCATACGGAAGAGATAAAAACTTAAAAGATAACATAATCTAAAGAAAAAAAACACAAACCGTATCAAATCTGAGAATCTGTATAACTGAAACATCTGGCGGTGGAGCGTAGTATTCTCCACCGCCGGACTTCCTAAGTTGAGTTTAAGACAAAAATTATTTTTTTACGAGCTCGTTAGAATCGATCTCTTTTTTTAAGAATAATTTATGGTGTATTATGGCTTGGAATAATGAATTAATTTATCAACATAGGGGCCTAAAATCCTGCATTTTAATGAATTGTTAAAGGTTCTGATCGTGTCGTTTTCCGGTGTGCTGACTAGGTTGGCTCGGAATCGACTTTGACCACTCGAATTTGTATTTTGGGGAAGCTCGAGGTAATGTTGACCTGTAAGATGAAAGCAAACGTGAATAGAGGCCGACTAGGGACGGGTAGGGTTTTTCCCCATGTCGGCACTCCGACACTCAAGTCAGTTATCGAGTTTCGGTAAGTCGAATGAGCAGACTTGGGTGCAGTTAATGTGCTTTAAATGCGCTTGCCATTGCGTGTGGTGAATGCCATAAATGAGGGGGTATTTATACCTGAAGGAGAGAGAGTGGATCTCTGGTATGGTGTCTAGAGCATTAAATGCTGCTTAACGACCCCGTACAACGTGTCAGAAGCATTTAATGTTTGGCGTGCGGTGCGGGTCCCATGTTTCAGGTCGACGCTTTCGACTACTTCACGAAGATGGACCGGCCTCCCGTTTGGGGTCGGAGTACTCGACCAAATACACAGGTCGAGAAGTCGTCGACCATGGGGGTGGCATGGGAGTAGGTCGACTTAGCCGCCTTGGGGACTGACTGGCAGCGTTGACCCATATTGCTTTGACTTACAGTACCACGTGGCACATTTTTATTGGGTTACCGGACGTACACGTGGCATACGGGGATTTGTCCACGTCATTAGCCCTCGAAAAGGCATGCGCAGCGTGACACGTGGAGGGCGCCTTTTGGTCTGACTCGACAGGTCCCGCATTGATTGATGCGATATTTTGTATTCGGTTTTCCCGCCCAGGGACTGCCTATATAAGGGCCTGGGTCACTTTCATTCATACTTACTACTTTGCGCGAGAGAGAGAGATCGGAGCTAGTCTAGAAATCCGAGCAAACCAATTCACTCTGCAAGGCAATCTTCTGGAAGTCGCACTCTTCGAACAACTTTCACCGTCAGTAAGTCGAATCTTTCTCGATCTTTTTGATTCGTTTATTTTGAGCATTTTCTTTTCTTTTATAAATTCGCGAGAGCGCGTGAGCGAGTGAGTGGTACCCCATCTCGGCTCGTGCTCGACCACTCCTGACAGACCTTGGCCATTATTTCAAGGGTGGCTAGGGAGAAGTCTGAAGCACCTTTTGGTCGAGTAGTGGGATGTCAAACTCGTCGAGCTCTCATCAAGTGACGCTGAGCGTCCTAGGAGAAGTCCTGATCAAGAACTCAGTGACTTTAGTACAGATTCCGAAGCCTCGGACTCTTCGAATTCCGGGAGAGTATGATCGACCCAAACGAGGCAGGAGAGAGACATGACAATCGACGTGACCGGTAACTCTGCGGACTCAGTGGACATGCAATCCACGTCATCGGTCGTTCAAGCCGAGCCGGTTTCAGTGGTGTACCCGGTGGGGATGAACTTGGGGCCAGAGAGGCCGATTATGGAAGAAGAGCAAGTGCTCGAAGGGGTCAAGGTGCAGACGGAACCGTCCACCTCGAATAGGCAA
>JBBMKE010437452.1:0-10031 GCA_037834125.1 Lippia alba
CCCTTTTCAAGACTAAGTCTCCTAGTTGGAATTCCCTTGGAGACACTTTCTTGTTGTAACTTCGAGCGGTAACGGCTTGATACTATTTCAGCTGGAGATAGGCCCTCTCTCTTTTTTCTTCCACCATATCGACTTCTAAGGCTCGATTCTCAAGATTCTTATCGAGCTGGTACTGGGAGACTCGAGCGGTTTAATGGAGTACTTCTATTGGTGTGACTGCCTCCGACCCGTACACCAATGAGAAGGGGGTTTGTCCTGTCGCAGTTCTTGGTGTGGTACAGTAAGCCTATAGGACTCTATCGAGCTCGTCAGCCCAAGCGCCCTTCTTCGCCTCGAGGCGTGTCTTGAGGTTTTGGACTATGATTCTATTGGTGACCTCTGTTTGCCCATTAGCTTGAGGATGTCCTACTGAAGTGAAGCGTAAGCTGATTCCCATATCCGAGCAGTAAGATCGAAAGTGTTTCGATCGAAATTGGGGGCCATTATCACAGATCAAGTTTTTGGGGACACCAAAACGGTAGATGATGTTTCTCTAGAAAAAATTGATGATGACTCTAAAGGAGGTTTTTAGTACGGCTGCTGCCTCGACTCATTTGGAGAAGTATTCTACGCAAACGATCACAAACTAGCATTGCCTTGGAGCGAGAGAAAAAGGTCATACAATGTCGATGCCCCACTGGTCGAATGGCCAAGCCACTTCTATGGGAATCATTTCTGTTGTGTGTTGATGCGAGAGGTTGGAGTGTCTCTGGCAATTTGGGCACCTTTTGACAAAGTTGATCGAGTCCTTCACCATGGTTGGCCAGTAGAAACCACTTTTTGCTACCTTTTTCGCCAAGTACTTTCCTCCCGAGTGGTTGCCGCATGAGCTCCCGTGTATTTCTTCCAGAACGTCTCGAGCCTGGGATGGTCGGAGACATCTCTTTGGTGGGTCGATTGCTGATCTTTTGAACAGCTTTCCATTTTGATCAAGTACGTATCTGGCGGCTCGAGCTGCGACTTGGTAGGGCTCCATTCGATCTTCGAGAAGAGTTTTGTCCCTCAGGAATATAGTAATTTCATCGAGCCAACATGGCTCTCTGGGGTCGATGGTCGTCACTTGGCTTCCTTCTTGATCGATCACCCGGGAATTGGTGCTTAAGAATGTGATTGCTCGATCTCTTGTACCTCTGAGCCCGTTGGCAACCTTAGATAGCACATCCGCTCGCTCGTTCTCTTCCCTCGAGACCTGCTCGAGCTTAAAGTCCTGGAACTTGGCCGCGAGGTCTTTTACCTTTGTAAGGTGTTTGACCATGGCCTCCTCTCGAGCTTTGTAGGTCCCGACGAATTGGTTGGCAACAAGTTGGGAATCTATGAGGGCGATTAGCCTCTCGACCCCATTGTCTCGAGCAATTTTCATATCCCGCGATCATGGCTTCATATTCCGCTTCATTGTTGGTTGTAGGGAAATCCAAGCATATGGCGAAATCCAAGTGTGGTCGAGGAGCCATCTGCTGAAAGGGTCCAAGGTTTTGCATCTATCGGGGTCCCTTCGATCGTTGGGGTTCCTCCCTTTTTCATTAAGATGTCCGCCAGTACCTGGGCCTGGTAGGCCGTTCGGGTTTGGCAGTGGATTTCGAACTATCCCAGCTCGACCACCCATTTGGCGATTCTTCCGACTGCGTCTGGTTTTTCGAGCACTTGTCTTAGAGGCTGATCGGTTAGAACTACAATCGGGTGGGCCTGAAAGTAAGGCTTCAATTTTTGTTCCGTACAAGATCTTGCTCACATAATATACCGGCATGTGTTTTCTTTCTCGGACTGCCATTAGGACCGAGCTAACAGCTTGATCAGACACGGCCAGGTATACGAAAAGCATTTTTCTGGGCTTGGGTTTTGCGAGCAGCGGGGGTGATTCCAAATAGGCTTTCAATTCCTCAAATGCTCGATCGCATTCCTCCGTCCACTCGAAATTCTTTATATTTTTGAGGATTTTGAAGAAAGGAAGATTCTTCTCTGCGGATCGAGATATGAAACGGTTAAGGGAGATGATCCTCCCGATCAAACTTTGCACTTCCCTGATGGTCTGAGGTCGATATAGGAGTGTGATGGCTTTGATCTTCTCAGGGTTTGCTTCTATACCGCGATGGCTGACCATTTACCACAAGAATTTTCCTCCATCGACCCCGAATGTACACTTGTTGGGGTTGAGTTTCAATCTGTACTTTCGGAGGAGGTCGAAGGCTCTCCCCAAATCTTCCAAGTGGTCGCAGGATTGTTGACTTCAGACAATCATGTCGTCCATATATACTTCCATGGTTTTGCCGATCTCCTCTTCGAAGACCCTATTGACCAATCTCTGGTACGTGGCTCTGGCCTTTTTAAGTCCGAAGGGCATTACTCGAAAGCAATATATGCCCTTCACGACTATGAAAGTCGTCTTCTTCTCATCCTCTGGGGCCATGAATATCTGATAATAGCCTTCAAAGGCATCCATCACACTCATTAATTCGCATCCGGCGGTCGAATCAACCAGTTGGTCGATTCTGGGAAGAGGGTAAGGGTCCTTGGGACACGTCTTGTTGAGGTCTGTGAAATCGTTGTACATCCTCCATTTTCCGCCGGTTTTGGCCACTAAAACAATGTTGCATAACCAGTCAACATACTTTTTGGGTGTGATGTATCCTGCTTCCAGTAGCTTGTTCACTTCTAGCTCGATGATTTCGTTTCGAGCGACGCTTTGGTTTCTCAACTTCTGCTTTATGGGTTTGAAGGAGGGGTCGACATTCAGGTGGTGTATTATAACGCTGGGTCGACTCCCTCTAAATCGAAAGCGCTCCACGCGAAAACGTCAGCATTCTCTTGGAGGAATTGGATCAACATGCAGTGCTCGATCTCCTTCCCTTTCCTGGGGACCCCAACATTGTTTGTTTTCTTGGGATCGTCTGGTATGAGCACGATCGCCTGAGTTTCGTTGGTGGCTTCGATCTTTGCATCGAGCAATTTTCTCCTTTTTGCGGCTATAGCAGAAGTCATGTGGTGGGATCTTTCGGGGTCACGAAGCTCGCGGTCGACTAGATCCTCCTCATCGAGATTGGGCAAAGCTATTATGGGGAAGACTTGTTTCTGTTTCGACATTTTAACCCTTTCTATTGAGATGGAGTAGCACGACCATGCAGTCGAGATATCGCACCTGACCTCTCCAATCCCTTCGGGAGTCGGCAACTTGACAACTTGGTGGTAGGTGGATATAATTGCCCTGAAGTCTATAAGCCCTGGTCGTCCAAAGATGATGTTAAAGGCCGATGGCTGGTCGACCACCAAGTAGTCGATCTCCAGTGTGGTCCTCTTAGGAAGAGTTTCCATGGAGGTTATTAATTGGATCCGACTCCTTGGGGTATACTTCTGCTCCGCCAAAGCCGGTGAGGGGTGTTTTGATGGCATCCAGATGGACACACTGGTGCAACTTCATCCTTTCTAGGGTGGAGAGGAAGATGATGTTCGTCGAGCACCCGTTATTGATTAGGGTCTTTGTAACCGCAAAGTTGGCAACGTCAAGGGTCACGACCATGGGGTAGTTGGGAGATTCTTCGAGTGGGTGACCGTCCAGCAGATCCGCCTCAGAGAAGGTGATTTCTTTTTCAAGCCAGGATTCCTTAGGCTCGATTATGATTACTTCTTGAGGGCCAGTGTAATTCCTTTGTGCCGCTCGCCGTGTCCACTTTCGATCGATTTTTGTGTCCCCGCCCGCTGGTCCCCTTGCAATCATATCAATTCAACCTTGGCAGGGGAGGTTGTGAGTTTTACTTTCCACCGGTTGTTTTGCATTTCATGCTCTGGGGGACTATTCTCCTCTCTGTCTTCTACTCGAACGGCTAAATCATCGATCCTCTTAATGAATTCCTGGAGGTGTCCCCCCTAGATCAGGCATTCGATCTCTTCTTCCAATGTATGGCAGTCGACCGTGTTGTGCCCCGACTGTCGGTGGAAGTTGCAATACTTTCCAAAATTCTTAGTTTTTGGAGTTTCTTTTATCGGCTTGGGATTATTGAACAACTTTTTGTTTGAGACATTGTATATTTCCTAAATGCCTCTGGTCAAGGGAGTAAAACATTTCTTGGACCCACTTCCTGATCCTTGCTCGAGCCTGGGTCGTGGATCGCGTGAGACGTCACCCTTTGGAGGTCGACTAGACTCATTCTTGCGCCTTGATTCGATGTGCTGATTCATCTCGACTTCTTCGACTCTCATCCAGTCACCGGCGATCTCGAGGATCCGGGCGATTGATTTCGGTCTTTGGATGATGAACTGATTCGCGCAATCTTTGTTGTGGATGGCTAAGTGGAGAGCGTTAGTTAGCATATCCATGTTGGGCGTTTTGACCTGAACCACTACTCGAGAGAATCTATTGAAGAAATCTCGCAGCGTTTCTTCCTCTCATTGAACGAGATTGTATAAGTACGTCGAAGGCAGTTTCTCTCCTTTAACAGAGGAGAAGTGGGCGATGAATTGCTCGACTAACTCATCGTAGGTGTTTATGCTTCTTGGGGGCAACCTGGAGAACCAGTCCTGGGCGGCCCCTACGAGGGTTGTGGCGAAAATCTTAGCACGAATGTACGAAGAGTGTCCGAACATACTGACTTTGATCTCAAATCGATCTATATGATGCTCGAGATCGGAGGTCCCGTTGCAAGGCGGTAAGTTCATGGGCGTCTTGTCTTCGACTATATGACTTTGATCTTGTCTCCGAACATACTGACTTTGATCTCGAATCGATCTATATGATGCTTGGAATCGATCTCCAACCGTGCCTCCCTGATGCTCTGATATCCCCACCGGTGTGGCGGGGCGTCGTTGTTTCTTCTGTGCTCGAGAGCTCTTTGTCGGAGGAAGGCATCGTCGTAGTCGTCTTCGATAAGGATATGGCGGTTATCAACGGGCTTAGGGGGATCAAGGGGTTCACTCTCTCTCTTTCAGGTTGACGGTTCCTCAAATCCTCCCTCCCAATAGGGAAGCCGCGATTTTCCCGTCGTTGATCCGGATCCACCCTTATTCCGAGGTGATCGAAGACGTGCAGGGATCTGCGGCTCTCCCTCCTCTGGGAGACCGGGCTCGGTACTCGCTGGCTGTCCCGGCTGCGTGGGCAGCCTCTCTATCGCTCGGTCTCTTTCTGGGGGAATCCCCAGGGAATCGATTCTCATCGATCGGTCTTTTCTCAGGATTGCACCCCTGACCTGACTCGGCCTCCTCTTCTCGAGATGCACCACTGATCATCGCTCCTGGCCACTACGGATACCCTTGCGGCGGAGGCGGCGGATAGCAGGGAACCTGGTAGTATCCCGACGGCAGGGGTGGGTATACCCAAGGACCAGACGGTGCGTATCCATACGAGCCTTGGGGATTGTAAGATGAGATTGGTGTGGCGATCGGCACAATTGCTGCCGGACGTGGTCGGGGAGGAAATGATGGACTTCTTCCCTGGACGGCGGCGGTGATGGCTTCTTCTTGGCATCGAACCAAGTACTCTTCGAGCTCTGGCTTGGAGTAAACCGTCTGGGGGTGGGCCCCTGTTTGGTTATCTCCTTACGTGGCTACGGTCATGCTTGTTCCTGCCCCATCGATCGGGGAGCCGACCAATTCCTGGCCATTAGGGTCAATCATCCGTCCCCTATGAGTTCTCATGATTGTTTGTAGTGTAAGGCTTTTTATCCAAGGTTTCCCACAAACAACGCCAAAATGATCCGGGTCGAAATCGACATGCGCTGCAGGGGTCGATTCCGTGCTCGAACCACTCAAGAATTTATGATTTTGGGGGGAATGCCTTGGGAGGTCGAGGACCTGTAAGTACGCAAGGAAATGAACGTGAACTGAAGGTCAACTGGGGGAATGGGGGTTGGATCCCAGTCTGGCACTCCGACGCTCAAGTCAGAAACAGAAACAAGGTAGTTCTGAAGACAAAGAGATCGAATGAACAGTTGTGCTTGGAGAAGCTTGCTTACCAATGCCTTGAGTTTAGGACATATTTATAGGCCTCGGGATGTGTGGGACACCTATTCGCGCAGTGGAGGTGCATTTAATGCAACGTCCGCCGTAGGAGAACAGTACGCCTTTGTACAATCCGCTTTTGCAGACCTTTTGCAGAGGTTGTCCACAGGTGATGGCGACTCTTGACAAGGACCCTTATGACATACGTGTGTGAGATGCACGGGGTCGATGCCACAGAGGTCGTTTCAATTGGGCTCACTCTGGGGTTGGCAGGTGAGTAGAGGTCGATATAGCCCTCGAGAGGAGTGATTGATCTCCTTCTTCTGGCCTGTTAGCTTGAGCATAAGCTGGTTGGTGAAGTGTCAGTGTTAGTGGATGCTTGCCACGTGTCTGTGTCAGATTTAGCCGCGTCAGGTAGGATTTGTGGGATTCTAAAAAAATGATGAAATCTCTGAAATTCTCCCAAAATTTAGGCACGTGGGGCCTCTTTCAAACTACAAATCTCAAGCACTTTTCCACGTTGACCCACTCTTCCCCATTTTTTCTCAACATCTTCTTCTCTCTTCAACTATAATAATAATCTTTAATATTCTAACTTAATTAATGTAGAAAATATGGTAATATCATCACTCCTCTCTACTCTTACAGTCGAATAGTATAGACGGCTGTGAGAGTAGTAAAATCTTCAAAAAAAACAGCTCTGACTTGTGACTTGAAATGACCGATCCTCCTCACTCGTGTGCGGCAGCTGCCTCATTAAAAAAATCATAAGGAAAAACCACGTGGGAGAAAATCCTCATGAGTAAAAGGAGTACAACCGTATGGGCTTCCATACTCTGCTTCTTCAGGTTTAGTCGACGTCGGTTTCTCAAAACCTTCTGACATTCTACTTCTTGAATTTTGATGACTTCGTACTTTTTGGAATTTGATAACATCCTACTTCTCAAAATTTGACATTCTGCTTCTTGAAACTTGTTGACATTCTGATTCTGGTAACTTGATGACGTCCTGCGTAGAACGCCCTACTTCTTGAGTTTGGACGTTCTGCTTAAAACCCTGACTCAGTTAGTTAGCTGTTTCTTTCACGTGTTCCTTTCCTGCTCGTGACCGTCCTTCCTACTTTCTTTAGTCCTCTTTGTGTTCCCTTCTGCTTTCCTTTCTGATTTTCTGTTTTATGACTAGTCTTGTCTTCCCTCTAGGTGGAGGCTTCCACGTCCAACAGCAGGTATTGGGGCAAGGTTGGGCAGCTGAAGGGACGAAGCTGGACGTCCTACTTGCTAGTACTTTTTCAGCTAATACTCCTTCTGCTGGAATTCCATCTGCCGGAGCAGCTACTCTTCCAGCAATGTCAGCAACGGAAAGAAGGTTTAAGCTCTCGTGAATTTTCTGAACCTGCAAGGACTTTGAAAATTCTCTAGCATTTGGTATTTTTATTTTTGCTAGGTTGAGCTCGGTTCTTTTGAGCTACACTTTGAATTTTACTTTCGCTCATTCCCATCGATTGTTCATTTAGATATCTCCTTTTAATTGCCCAATTACATTTTGGGGCTTTTGAATAGAATGGGTATGATGCACACTTGGTTTTTCTCTTTTTTGGCACATGCTTATTATGTTGTATGAGAATCTGGTACACGTTTAGTCTTCCTCCTCTTTTGCTTTCTTTTCGTTATGCTAGCAAGAAGTAGGCAATCTAAGGAGGAGGTTCTGGTGCGGTCCTGGTAAAGACCCCCTCCTCACCCTGCCTACTGCTCTCCTGTTCAGTTGGGAGCATATCTTTCTTGCTAGGTATAGATGGTAGGAGACTACCAGAACCGCTCGTGCTGAGGGCATTTTCTCCGGCCCTAGCAAAAGTTGCATTCTGCTATCTAGGTGGCTAATCCAACTTGTACGAGCAGGCACAAAATCACTCCCAAGAGCTCTTCTTCCAACTCTTCCCAAGGCATATGCGTCATCAACGCGCCTTTCCAAGAGAGACTTATTTGTGTGCCCCCTTTATCCCGGGTAATCAATCAACGAAAATGTTCAAATTTGCGGTAGTATAGCCGCGAAGGCTTAGCATATGCCTGTCTCAAGTGTCAATTCAATAATGATATGTCGCATTCAGAGCTTAACTCAAGATAATCTTTTCTCATCATAATGCATATGCATTTAGAGCATAGCACGAGCTAGTCCTTTTACTCATCATAATGCATTTTTACGAATCTTATGAAGTTAGTCATTCTAATAAAGCATAAACAAAAAATATAATCTCTTTCCTTCTCATGAATTAAAATATCGTAAAGTTTATGTAAACAATTATCAAACATGCAAACAAAAACGTTGGAACCTGGAAGTTCTTATAATACGTTACTCTTTCTGCTCTCCTTCCAAGTTTGCACTGCAGGCCGCATGCCTCCAAGTTTCAGCATTTCTGCTCTTTTAGGGATCCTCCTCCAGGTCATTTTTTCCTTCATTCTTTGGTCCTGTATGGGGCGCTTGCATCAAGTGTCTTTCTGGTAAGAGATATCTTCTTTGTTCCTCTTCCCCTTTGTAATTGATCTTTCCTTCCGTAGTTTTGTCTGGGTCATTCCTTCCTGGTCCTGGTGTGTTCCTAATAAGTAGGCTACTTCCAGTTGTTTTGAGCCTTGGGAACATCACCCAGCCTTTTGCCCAATCGTAACAGATAAGCTCTTGTAGGTAGCCTCCTCGAATTAATCTTTCGATTTCATTTCGTAAGTGTTGGCATTCATTGGTATCGTGGCCATATTCATTGTGAAATTGGCAAAATCTCTTCGATGGAGGATTATGGGGCCCACTTTTCGATCTCCGAGGCCAATTTAAGAGTCTCGTTCCTTAAATCTGCATCAAAGTTAGTGATGGCGTCGTGCGCATCGCGGTGTATTGGTCGTACCAAGGTCCGAATTGAAGATATGCTCTCTCCTTCCCGGTGCCCTGGTCCTCTTGAACGGTCCTGGTAAGTGTTCGTCCTCCTTCTTGTCCCTCCATCTGTCTCCCAGTTGTTTATGCTTTCCTGCTTCCGCTTTCTCTGCGTTGACCTAGTTTTTCTCACTGGCCAGAAGGTTGTCCCAACTGCTAGGCGGCTTTTTGGACAATGAAGTAAAGAACGCTCCTTGCCTCAACCCTTTTTGGAAGGCGCTGACATGCATTTCCACCGTAGCAGAAAGGTACACCCCTTCTGATCGTTCTGGTAGGGCCATTGTTTCTTTCTCATCTATCCAAATTATCCAGCCTTTGTTGCAGCCTGACTGCCCAATCTTACTGGTCTGGCGTTTCAAGTCCTCATCTAACTGGCTGGTAATTAGCAGGTAGCGACAGAACTATCTGTTGTGCGGTCTGAGTGCTCTAATTCCTACTGCTCCCTGCCAGTTCACATTCGAGTTAATGTTGATTTCCCTAGCAGGAACGTGAGTCTCCAAGACCAAGTGAATCGTCGGGTGGTTCACACCTGGAGGGAGGCATCCGCCAACTAGAGGCGGGTATGGTCGTTTTCCGTCCCGAGACTGGCAGTTCATCACGGCCTGACGTAGCTGCTGTGACAGCCTACTTGATCCATTGATGTGCCTCGTCTACTGTAAGGCGTAGCGTACCAGTAGGGCGCGGTGTCCTGCTTCCAGATCCTCCAAGTCTGTCCGTTCTAGTACCCTGCTGGGGGAAGGGCAATAGAGTTTGCAGTCCTTCCTGCCTCCCAGCGGCCTGCTAGTCATCTCTCTGACTTCCGGTTCCTACAGGTGGACGCAGTCCTTCAGGCAGGAGGGTTATTCCAGGCGGGGAACCCCCTGCACTTGGAAGGAAGAGGGGGTTTCTACCCCCAACTTTCTGGTTCTCGCGCTGCAGGTTCTTACGACCACTTGTGATGCTCGATTCTGGTATGTCCTGGTCCCCCCAGACTGGTGGTGTGACTCTTGTTACCGAAACTAGGGTGGAGTCGGTTAACACAGACGAATTCATAATAGGGGGTTGGCTTGACACGTTGTCGGTCGCGTTTTCGGTGTTTGTGACGGTCGGAGCCGATGAGTCGACCGAAAACGTCGGGGTACCCGATCTGGTGTTGGATACCATGAAAGCTT
>JBBMKE010437462.1:0-10030 GCA_037834125.1 Lippia alba
TCACTTCGATAATAGTTTTTGGTCTTTCCCATTTCAATACGGCTTCAATCTTTGCAGAATCAACCTCAAGACCGTTACCCGAAATCATATGTCCCAGAAAAGAAACCCGATCGATCCAAAATTCACATTTACTGAATTTTTCAAATAACTGATTTTCCTTCAAAGTCTGCAATATAAGCCTGAGATGCTTAGCGTGATCCTCGGCAGACTTAGAGACGACCAGAATGTCATCGATGAATATCACTACAAATTTATCAAAGAAAGGTTGAAAGATCCGATGCATCATATCTATGAAAGCTACTGGGGCATTAGTTAACCCGAATGGCATGACCACGAATTCATAGTGCCCGTATCAAGTATGAAGCCTGTCTTTGGAATATCTTCGGCCCGGATTCTCAACTGATAATATCCCTGTCTCAAGTCGAGTTTTGAATAGATTTTAGACCCCTGAAGAATGTCAAATAATTCTTCAATATGTGGTAAGGGATATTTATTTTTGACAGTCATCCGATTCAGTTCTCGGTAGTTAATACACATTCTCAAAGTCCCATATTTCTTTTTCATAAATAGTACCGGTGCACCCCACAGCGAAGAACTCGGCCTGATATACCCCGTCTCCAATAATGCATCAAGTTTCACTTTTAACTCTTTCAATTCTGTAGGAGCCATTCGATATGGAATTTTGGAGAAAGGTTTTGCATCGGAATATAAATCAATCTCAAGCTCGATCTCCCTTTCTGGATGTAAAGAGTCTAACTTCTTGGGAAAGAACTTGGGAAAATCCTTCGCAACCTCAGTTTCCTCCAATTTTATCTGATCTTTCGGTTTGTTGAGAATATTGACCCGTCCAACGCGAATTTGTTCGTTGTGCAAAACCTGTGGCCCCATTTCTGACTAATCTGTAAGCCTAAGAGAAAGATAGAAGTGGCAAGGTAGTAGAACTCTGACCCACTGAAATCTCTGAACCCAACTGTACTTTCTTTGCCTGGCAGTCTAGAATAGCACTGTGTCGGTATAACCCATCCATACCCAAAATAGATCCATAGCGAGTCATCGGCATCTCAATGAAATCTGATAAGAATACCCGACCCTCGATACTCACCGGAACCTCTCTGAACACTCGATCAGTTTTAATGCTACTGGCGAAAGGTGAACTAATCACATAACATGCAGAATCACAAGCAACAGGCAAAGACAAAGTAACAGCAACATCACGTGCAAGAAATGAGTGGGTAGCTCCGGGATCAAACAAAGTATGTATGTTCGTGCCATGTATGCAAATCGTACCTTCTACCACAACAGCGGGGTCAATCTCAGCATCTATTTGCTCTCCATCCAGTGCATATGCTCGTGCTCTAATCAATGGCCTCTGCCCTCCAGGAGGCGGATCCCTGCGATCTGGGCACATCTCGACTCGGTGCTCGGCACTCCCGCAAATCAAACACAACCCCAATCGGCATCTTCAACCCTCATATGTATGCGTGCTACACCCACAGTAGGAACAAAGAGGCTTGTCAGGAGGTGGCGGCAAAGCTGGCTTGGGAGGAGCCTTCTGAACTGGTCCTGCCTGTTTATTTTTCTTCCAAGGAGCCTTGGCAGGAGGTGGAGCTGCATAATTCATAGGCCTCTTGCCCAGATTAAATCTCGAGCTCGACCCTGAAGCCTGTCCGGAAGGTGAGGTAGCTCGCCTAGCATTAACTGAATTTTCGACCTTCAATGTCTTGGAGGTGGACTTTGCTCAAGTACTCGTGTTCACAGCCCCCAATGATACCTGAATATCCGGTCTCAGGCCATTAATAAACTGCATTGCTTTATGAAATCCGTCGTTGGCGATGTTGGGCGCATACTTGGAAAGCCTCTCGAACTCTGCTATGTACTCTGAGACTGTCATATTACCCTGTTTCAACTCTGTAAACTCCTTAAGTCTCTTGGTGCGAGCTGAGGGTGGAATGATTTAATCTTAAACTCCCGTATGAATACCTCCCAATTAACTCCCTCGCCGGCGGCTTCCAATACTATCTGTGTACTTTCCCACGAGGAATATGTTTTACCCTGTATCAAAGTAATGGTGTAACGAGCTTTCTTTGTAATGTCGCAGGGTATAAGCTGCCAGATTCTCTCAACTTTTTTTAGCCACATCTCCGCCTGAATATCATTTCCCTTGAAGAACTTAGGTGGATGATGGCCCTGAAATTCCCGAATGATAGCTAAAATAGGAGCCTCTGGCGGTACAAGTGGTGCAGGAGGAGGTGGAGGAATATAATCTCTAACTCTCTAATCAATCAACCCAACCACTGCATTCATAAAGTCCTGTGGCTGAGCTGCGATGCCTATACTGACGATGATGTCTGTGGTGATGGTGTCGATGACCCGGAGAACGCTCACGTAGAGGCATCCTATCAATTGAAACACTAGAAATGCATGTTGGGTCAATATGTATACATGTGTGCAATTAAATTTTACAAAAAAATAAGGCACATAATTCATAAAAAGATCAAGTTATAATGCAAGACTCTCAGATAAGCAATTAAATTCCTATGTCGTGCGACCTAGACTCACAAGACCCGACACTAGAACCGCGGTTTTGCAACCGGGCTCTGATACCACTCAAAGATGTAACACCTTACACGTCAGAGCATCACATCCCCGCACCACGTGTCCAATTCACATATGAAATTGATTTCCATACATGAACTAAACACTTGGCGAATAGACAACAATAAAAATCACTCCTGGCTAGGCGGAAGCTAACCCTGTTACCAATTAAATCAAACCAACACATGTATAATATACTAATCTCATACCCATTTTGATCAATATTTACACGAACAGTCAACGGATCACAGACCTCAAAATTTCATAGCAATATCTACAATATGTATCCAAGTATACAATAATATGCCTTACTACCAGAATTTGAACGACCAATGCTAGACTCGGACTAAGGACTCCAATTCCTGCCTAGCATGCACTTGAAAAGACTGAAATTGGTGGGGTGTCAGTCTACGGAAGACTGATTGAGGGGCTATATAAATATAAGCAAATATACATGCAAGTTATAACCTCGGGTGTTGAAATAAAACAATAATATAAGTTCAAGGAAACTAAATAGCATTGCCTGAGATTACAACTATCAAGTTTATCATTTATTAAAATTACAATCAATCAATTTGTGGCCCGGCGAGTAGGGCAATTCTCCAACCTCACACCCAATAGTGAATGACACCAATATTACGTTTCAATAAATATGTGATCATGTGATTTATTACGGTGCACAATTAACAATTTCATATAACCTTTTTTCCCGGGTGATAATCGGGTTTGCAATACCCAATTATCCAATCATGGTGTACGTCAGGAACATGACTCCCATGTACGGGATTACTTCTTTCACCAAATCTCCTGGTGAATTCAGGGTTCATCCTAGTTGGTGAGAGTAGTATATGAGTTACCCGTCAACCCTTGCTTTCCCAGTTGGCTCACACACTAACTCTCGGGCCCACAGTGCTATACAGGGTTTACTCGCCAATCATGAACATGAGCAATATTTGAGAAAGTTATTTTTCAATACTTGACATTTTTGGAAAGATAATAGATATAACATACATTTTGGCCGAAATTACACTTATGGGTTGTATCGGTTCTATGTATCTAGGAATAAACCTCACTTGTGTAGACAATATCGAAATAAAGCTGATTGAGCCTGCTCCTCATTGACTGAAAGCTCGTCTGTGCAAGAAAGACAAGCATACGTGAGACATGACTCAATGTACCAATTATGACGAACGGCAATATGCAACGTGCCATTCGTGAAATTATGAATATATCATGCTCGAATGATCATAATATCATGAAATGTGCAAGTATACTTGATTTGTTTGGATTCCATGCAAGAAAATAGCCAATTTGGGCATAAATGTCAAAACACGACAAAAAATGGGGCATTCCCAAAACAACTTATCACAAACTTATTTTTGCATGAAATGTGTCATATAGAATCAATTTGGGGTCAATTGGGCAATTGGATTAAAACTTGAAATTTCAAAATTTATACAGAAGGTTTTGTTCTGTCAGCCGTGTGGGAACGACCGTTCTGGCCCTTAGTTCAAAATGGGAACGACCATTCCCATGGCGTGTGACAAGCACTGCCTGGCGGGAACGGCCATTCCGGCCCATGAAGAAAATGAAAAGGGACATTCCCATTGTGCAGAAAGAGCAAAAAGAGGCAGAAGCAGGGGAACTCATGGGAAACCACAAAACCGCAATACCAAGCAAACTTCAACACTTCAAATGCATCAAATTACAACACCCCACACACATATACACTTAGTACACAATAAAATGCATCATCAAGCATCAATGCATGCATATATCATCATTTTTCCCCAAATTTTGGAATCATATAAATCATGATCATATCATCAACTAATGCAAGGATCAATCATGAAATTCAATCCCTTAGCTCTCAATCATGCTTCCAACAACAAATACATAAATTATTCATACAAATCCTAACCCTAGCTTCAACCATAGATTCATGAATATGCATATACATGTTCATATACCTCAAAGAAAGAAATGATGAAGATGGAGATGATGAGATGAGGAATTCTTGATGCTTCTAATGCCAATTTTCACTCAATATGCACTTGATGGGGTGAAACTCTTGTTCTTGCTTCTTCTTTGATGTTCTATCGAGAGAGAGGGAATAATGTGTATGTATGTGATGTTTGAATGAGGGAAATGCCACCAACTTCTGCATATAGAGATGGATGTATACCAAATTGCAACCAAGTCCCTCAACTTATAAGTTCCTCACTCAAGTTCACATTCAAGAAAATATGATCATTTAAGCCCAGTCAATTAGGTCCACAAAAGTGAAAAATGATCAAGTAAGGACATTCGAGCAATCAAGTCATGTTCGATAATTAGTTCAAATGTTGATCAAATATAAATGTTGCTAAATTTTCCAAGTTACACGTAAATTCACATATTTATAATTAAATCTAATGTGTTTTATAATTTTACCAAGTATATAATTAAATTGATTAATTATTAATTCTCTCGAACACTCACGTGTCGCTTTTACCTGAAATTAGAAATCTGTGGTGATAGAAATGTCACGGAGTAGTTTGGATGCAGATAGAGATCACCACGACAACACTAAAATGACTATTATGTTTCCGAAAATGTAGACAATATACCACCTAACCAAATATCCTTTTCAGAATATTCTTGGTTTCATGATTTAGGAAAATTGGGGCGTTACAACCCTCGTGCTTGATGATGTTTTTCCATTTGTTGTATCTAAGATGAGCAAGCTCGTAGTGGTGGTGCATATCCGAGATCTCAAAAACAAGGTTCGTATGGTATTGCATGTTGTCTAACGCAACCTAAAAAACACACGAGTCCTTCCGGGTAATAGGACGGGAAAGTCTTAAGGCATTCATTTCCAGCTCCCGCAGGAAACCTTCGGTGACACTCTCTAACCATCCATTCCTCTCAAATAAAGTTCCATTTTCTTTGAAGAACCCTCCCATTTTCAAAACAATTTAGATTGTATATTGCTCTACGAATGTGAGAATAAGAGTGGGAGAATGATGCAGTATTGATTGATAATGTTACCTCCTGATGTTGCCTTAGTACCCAAAACGTTTTTAATTCGCCAACAACCAATTTCCCTCCTTTGGAACAGTAGTAATGAGATGTGAGTTAACAATGATGTAGAAGATATCAGAGGATACTAATAAATATGTGAAGTTGCCATTCTTATGCAAATCACAACTAGAGGGAATTCTGGGATTGCATGAAACTGTAGGTACAGGGGATGGTTAATGAAACAGGAAAGTTGTAAATTTAGTTCTTGGGAATAGCTGTATGAATAATGAATGGCAAATCACCATTTAATGTTCAGATAGATTTCGTATACAATATAACTTTTATTGAGCCAATGCTCAACTAGGAATAATTAATGAGGGGATATTGTGAGCCATTTTCAAGATTCATTTAATCACAGATACTCTTAGCCCTTCCAGAAAAAAGTCATTTTTCTTGCATGAGAGAGTGTGATTAATTATCTCCTCCTTCAGTGATGTAAAGACAGATGAAGGGCCTTAAACTCTCCAACTACCACATAACTTTAAGCTATCTTTATTTCATTACATCTCACAAATCAAATGAATCTATATATGCATAACCATTTCTCCTGACAACAAGTTCTGTGTTCAGTATTGAGAATTACTTAACCTTCAACAAAAATGTGTCGTAGGTATAAATTTTGGCGCTTTGTGTCACCATGGGACAAGGAAAGTATTAAGGAACTTGGACAACCAAGCAACGCTTACAAAAGCGTAAAGCGGTACCAATAATGGTAAGTCTAGACATATTGGTCTTACACACGCATTTGTGAGACAATTGATACAAGATGGTATCATAACAATTATCTATTTGAGGTCAAATAAGAATTTGGTTGATCCGTTTACTAAGCCTCTGGTGAGAGACTTAGTAGCTACAACTACTAGAGATATGAGACTAAAACCACCCGAACAGTATGAGTTGCAACGAGATAAGGTTGAGTTATGCTCTTAACAAAGTGCTGCACTATTGCAACAAGTGCTAGAGAAACACTTTGCCTGTACGAACTAGAGGTGGAGCCGCTTCTTATAAAGAGTTGTGGTTTACTTTCTTAAAGGTTCGTAAAACGGGATATGGCGTATGGTTTTATAAACACAAAGCAGCAGAGTGGTTGCTATATGAGAAAGAACACTTGTGTGTGATATCTCCGATTTCATCACGAAGGAGTTGAGGTTTAATCTACGGACACCATCAACTTCGATGCAGTTTTGAGTTATTTACACTAATGGAAGGTTCAATGTTCGTCACGCCTTCCTCTAGGCATTGGATCTTTGACAAAAACTTTCAGGGACATGTTTGGTGAAAGAGAAGTGTTCCAAACAAGTGGGGGATTGTTGGACATATGCATTGGAATTCCCATTAAATTATTGGAGGATCATTGGGAATACCAAAGAGGAATATGAAAGAGTGTTTGTAAAACTACACTTTTCCCACATTGAATTAATAAACTAGTATGATAAGCTATATAAGCTAAGATACTAAGTGTGTTATTAACTCATTTAGTGTGAGGTGGACTAGAAGGCTCACACGCGGTGCGGGCTCGGCCATAGGTCCGGGCACGGGCCGGGGCCGGGGACGTGGGCCGTGGGCCGGGCATGGGCGAATGTGGCGTTTGATGGCGCACTTTGCACTTCGCACGTGCGTATCGTCGCCAGGAGCCTCGCTTGAGCCCAGCCTTTTTGGACCAAAGTTGACCTAATTCAGCCCAAAATAAAGAAAGTGTCCAAATACATCCGAATCCAACTCAGTCTCAAGTGTCCGGGTACATCCGAATCTGATTCAAATTTTAGATTCAAAGGATGTAATAGTCAGGTAGTAAGAGTTTCAGAGATTTAATTTCAGGCCATTATACCTGAAATAAATCCGTTCAAATTCTAAATTAATGCCTGACCAACACTTGAAACCTTAATATAGCTCCTCCTGAAAACCTGAAAAAAATACATAGCAAACCTCACCTGAATTCTGGCAAATTTCTATTGTCTAAATTCACCAAAACAGCTTGACATATATCCTAAAAGTAAATCGTCTGCAACCTTTAGCAAAACTCAGAGAGTTAGGGGCGATTAACACTTTAAGGACAGAGACTACCCGTGTTATTCTGATCCCGTTTTCATACCCATTTTCTTGAAAACCATTTTCTCAACAATATCTACTGTTTTATCTTGTTTATCTCCATCTAAATCTTTGGTTCTAGATACGGGAGCTACCGACCATATCCGCTTTTCTAAATATTGGTTTAAAAAACTACACAATTCCCCCAATTTCTGTTGAGTTGGCAAATGGGAATAGTTTAACTACTAGTACGGATGGAACGGTGCATTTTTCAAATAGCTTGTGCCATCATCATGTGTCATACATACCATCAGTCACGTTTAAATCTATTCCTCAATTAACTAGAGACAATAAGTATTGTTTTATTTTCCAACACCAAGTTTGTTTAATACAGGACATCCAGAGGAAGAAAATGATTGGTTCAGCTAAACTTTGTGATGGCCTCTGTCTTTTGGAAAATGCAGAATTTTCAATAGGCTCTTGTTGCAACAACGTTAAATCTATTGGTTCTACAGTTGACAACCAAAGTTTATGGCACTATAGGTTAGGACATGTACCTAATTCTGTTCTCTCTAGGCTTCATTTGTCACATTTCTATATCAATTGTGTAACAACAACAAGGCTTGTGATATTTGTCATCTTTCAAAACAAAAGAAGTTACCTTTTTCTAATAGTACTACCATTTTTTTCTGGAATTTTTGAATTATTACATATTGATATATGGGGTCTGTAACGCCCCACAATTTTAAACTAGAGATAGATAAATTAATTTAAAATATTGCGACATATTTGAAAATTTGATTGGTAACTTATGTGTTATTCTATGCCTAAAATAAATTAAACAATCTGCAGCCCAATTATAACTGAGTTGTTTCATGTGTATCTCGACATGACTAATTTTGTAATTTATGATAGGATTAAATTTATTTATTTTAGTAAAGGTAATTGAAATATTAAAATACTTAATTATATTTTAATTAGCAAACTAACATTTAAAAATATGAGTGTAATTAGAGTTTATTAGTTCTTGATTTAAATGTTCAATTTTAAAATTGAGCTACGAACTGTCGTGCACAATACTACAAACTACATATATATTTGCATGCAAATCCCATTACCTACGTGTGTGCCTCTATATCTTAATAAAAATGAAATGTTAATATATTTATTTAATGACTTATGCATGCAAATGACGTATGGATTAATCAGAAAATTTTAGTTGCTATTTCTTATGATAAGCTAATTTAAAGGAATTGTTTAGTCATTTACACAATTCCAATAAACACTCCTATAATAAACAAGTAGCATAACTTAGTCATCACACTATTTCCAATATAAATGACACGTTTCACTGCATATAGTAGATCAGCATTAATCTTTCAATTTTATTTCTTAAATTTTTATTTGAGATAATTATCGCCTTTTCTTTAACAAATTACAAACAAACTTAACTTTTAAGATTTGTTATTTTATTCGATGGATAAGTGTTGCCTATTCTTTAGCCAATAACTGTAGTCGACTATTTCAAAATATTTGCACCAATTATAATATATTCTTAAACATTATAATTTAAATCGTTTTATGTCCGCCTACTTTACTGCCTATAAAAGGAAGTGTTTGCATTGTTTATTCAATTCCTACATAATACTATCAACAGAAAATCTTACCGTTCTCTTCCACCTTGAGAAATGATGGTCCAATTATTTTGAATAATTAGTGTCATTACCACGGTACGTACTATTATTTAATAATTGTCTGACAAGTTATAATTTTAAAATTGCTATTTAATGATTGAATATTATTTAATTGAAATTCTCTTTAAGAACATGTTGTGGAATTGTTGACAAGTCTATAATTGAGATTGATTTAATTTTTATTTAGAATTGGAGCTTTATCTGACTAAACTATACCCGATATTTGATTAAATTTTGTGAAAGTAAAACCATATATTTTAGAAGAAACTATGTGATCAATTCATATATGTTTTGACAATTTCCTAATGTTTATCTGTTTTATTCGAATGATTTACATGTAATTGCTTAATTGATTAGACTAATTATTCAATTTATGTGACTAGCCGTACGTGTCGGTTGTGTTGTCCAGTTGTCGAGTCAACTCATAATCTATAATCATATGTGTGCGTTACAGGTGTTCCTAAGGAGGAGTCCTGATCGTGTTTGGCATTAGTGTCTCTTTTGCAGTTTGAATATTTCAGGTGAGGAATTAAAATATTTTCAACTGGAGCCAAAACATATGTCATGTAAATTTATATATTCTTAAGACCCAACTCTTATTTATTGATTTTGATTTTGACCCGTTGATACTATATATATAAATAGTTGTC
>JBBMKE010437473.1:0-10029 GCA_037834125.1 Lippia alba
AGGTTGAGATTTTGTATTGTCACCCGTTCGCTACAAACTTGATTCATGCTTGGAAGCTAATTTCATGCTTGAGTCAGGTGAGTAGTGCGGGGGTTGTAGTGTCTATCGTTGCGGGTGCTACAATATCATTCATCATCGATCTCACAGTCTCCAAAATAATAATAGCAATGGCCAGCAAGGCCTAAGTAAACAAGTGATGGCCATTGGCCTAAAATATAAAATAATTCATAACAATAACAATAACAATTCCAAAATGCAAGTAAAGAGTGTTTTGTCCTAGACACAAGTTAAAAACTCGTACAAACTCTAATTCCCACCTAGCATGCACCTACAAAAGACTAAAAGGTGGAGGGAATCAGTCTATGGAAGACGAAGTGAGGACCATAAATAAATATAAGCACAAATACCATGCAAGTCATCAATTCAGGTAAAGTCGTACAAAATTAGTAATATAAGTTTAGAAGAGGTACTTCACCTGAAATTACAACCATCAATTAAACAATTAATTATAATTCCGTTCAATCAGTGGATTGACGAGTGAGGGTAAGTCTCCAATCTTTACTCCTGACAGTGTACAATAATCATTATTGTGGTCACACAAGTAGTTACAATGCACATTCAATTATCAGTTTCAGTCCATCCTTCTTTCTCCGGATGATGACAGGTTTGCAAGACCCAGCCATCCAATAAGATTGAGCATTGGATGCATGAATCCCAATGCCCGGAACTCTTTCCTGTGCCAAACCTCCTGGCTGATTCAGGGGTCATCCCAACTTTGGTGAGAGCGTGCAAGAGTTATCCGTCAGCCCATGTTTTCCTGATTGGCTCGATACACTACTATCGGGCCTATAGTGCAATAACCATTTACTCGCCAAAACAGTAAGTTCCATCAGTAAAAATCAGTTCCGTAGTAGTTGTAAACATTTGAGGTTTTGGAAAACATAATAAGTATACACATTTTGACCGAAAGTTCACATAAGGGTTGTAGGGTTCTAGATATAGCTAGAAATTAAACCTCACCTGTACCAAAAAGAGAAATACAAGCTACGGAGCCTGCTTCTCGTGCCCTGGGTCGACCTCTGTAAAATAAAAGTGTGATACAAGTGAGACTCGACCCCCCCATGAACCAATCAATGACGAACGGCATGCGTATGAATGATGAAATGCTTGCAATAATCTATATATATTATAAAAGAGCGAGTTATTTCTTACAAAATACGGATCACCTAAAATAGCCCTATTATAATTATATAGATAATCATTATTGAAGGATAATTATGTAATTACATATTATAAATTATTAATTTAAATATATTTAAAAAGTATAGGACCCTGGTAGAATTAAAACTTTTTCAATTTACCAAAAAAGATACATAGTTCAACGAGGATTTTTTTTAATATTAATAAATTGTATTCAAATTTTATAATATAAGTTGTCTATTTTTAATTTTAAGACCTATAATTTAAAATGTTATAAAAAGATATATCTAACAAACTGACAACCAACAAATTGATACACTTTATAATTTAGTTAAATTTTGGTAATTATGTAAAATAAAATAGAATTTAAATTGAATGAGTTACATAAGACAAATTTTAATAAATCAATCCTAATATAATTCTAATTATATAAGTTCATAATTCTAAGTCTACAAACTTTCTTAAATTATAATCATATTATAATTCTATAAATTTATTTAAGGGATAATTACATATGGGTCCCTTAGTTTTGGCCTAATAACACCGCGGTCCACAAATCTTTGGATATTACGCACCAGTCCCTAAGGTTTAGATTCTGTTAGAAGTCCATAAATGCCGTTAGGGTTCCGTTAAAATTTTACAAATTTAATTACAAATAAGTCCCTCAAGTTTGACAGTGATAACAAAACGATCCCTCAGGTTTACGTGAATTACTAACGGCAGTTATGGACTTCTAACGGAATCAAACCTTAGGGACTAGTATTTAATATCAAAAGATTCGTGAACCGCAGTGTTATTAGGCCAAAACTAAGGGACCCATATGTAATTTTCCCTTTTTTTAAATTATAAAATACGATGGACTCCTTTGCCGTATATCATGGTTGGAATTAGTTTAATCCACATCTATTTTAGTCAAAAGTCAAATTAATATAATAAAAAAATAAGTATTTTATATTTTTTTATAATTAATAAAAAAATTTAAAAGAATTATCCGTTAATATAATGTATTTTTATTATAATTAATTGAATCTAATCAACTTTGATTTATTAGAAGCGGATGTGGGACCACATGCTTGCTTCTAATTCTTGAGGTATGGGGCTGCTATTATAATTTGATATGCGCAACTTCGAGATTTCTTCTGAAGGATTGAAATTTGATATGGTAAGAACTTTTTTTGTTTTTTTTTTAATATACACGCACACCCAAATAGAGATTCGAATTCAGGACTTCGCCCTTAGGAATGAATCCAATAATCACTTGGAACAACCCCTATTGGCTGATAGCCTGATATGGTAAGAACTTAGGGAGTCTTCACTTCTTTGCTATCCATTAGGGATTGTCTAATTTTCATGAAAATTCTGGCTATTTTATCATGTTGATTCTTTACCTTGATAGTTAGTGGGATGGCTTAAATAACCTTAATTTAGTTTGTCTTTACTTTGATAGATAATAATCTTCCATTTGGTAGGCATTTGACGTTTGTCCTTACATTGGTAAAAATAGTTAACGGTAAAGAATGATTATTATTTACACACTTCATAGGCTTCCCTTGGACTGAATCTGAAGTTTCAGAGTTTCATCTTCTTCCTTGTTCTCACTTAACCGCTCTTCAATTCAGGAGTGAAAGGTAAGAATTAAGGACGCCTGGTTTAAACTGATTCTAATATTTTATTGTCGGTAATTTTTTTGCCTAAAGATTTGTCACGTAGTTGAATCTATTTATTTTTTTTTCTTTTTCTGACTGAAATTTCCTCAAGTACGTAGCACCATCTTGTTGACTTGTTAAAATTAGGTTTGTTTTGTATGAAAGATTTAAAATCTTTCATATACACTCGCCATCAGTGTTGTAAATACTGCCCAAATAACTTTAATTGCGAGAGAGATGTGGTGATGTTCATAAGCCCCAATTTTTATGTGTAAGGAAAGTTATTTCTTTTCAATTTCACGTGAGTTTCGAGTACGAAATGTTATGCTTCAGAATTTTACACCGTTGGCCACAATATCCATCTCCAATCGCAGTTATCTGTTAGATTTAGGGAGAAATTCATAAGACATACTTAAAAGTAACATGAGCCGAAACGCATCTCGCATCATATAATTTAATGGAAGCCGAGAATACGATGTACAGTTCGCATTCCTCACCCGCGCCGAGAACACCCAGCAACACCCAGTTCCTTCAATAGCTAATATGGGAACTAGGAGTAGTAATTCAGGTTCTGTTGAAGACGAAGAAAGGGAGCGGGGAAATTTGAAAAAAATGGTGAGAATTATTCATTGGGAATAGTAAGGGCAAAGATTGTAATTTTGGAATTTTCAAGGGAAAAAAAAGATTGTAATTTTGGAAAGGAAGTTGGGGTTAAGAGGGTAAAATCAGTCAATCCAGCCCCACCAATTTATTTAGCAACAGTATTTTTTGTTGGCAAAAAGTCACCACCCATTTCCAGGTATTTCCCGAGGCTCCGAGAATGTGGCATTTTGCCAAATAATCAAAGTAAAAAGTGGATATTGAGGGTTTATATAGCCAACAAGCTGATTTTTTTAGAAGTAAAGCCGTTCTTAGTCTTAGACGATGATGCGTTCTAGTCCGAAACTTAAGATTAATCCCTCTTTCCTCAAGGATCTTACTGAAGCAAGCCAGAGTTTAAGAGAGACTAATCGAGAGAGATCAGACCAAAAAGCGTAGATCCTCATATCTCAAGAGTCGTTTATATAAAATATCGGGCTTGTTGTTCTTATTGTTTAGTTATTCACGTTTCATGAAGATTATCATGATTGGAGTTATCCAATCATAGTTGTTACGATCCTGTAGAATTCCTTTATGTCTATCTCGTCTTATGAGTTGAGTTTTGGGCTTTGATTGTGGGCTTGAACCTTAAGCTTTAGAGTATGTCCCCAATAACATACGAGAATGTCTTTTCACTGTTTCGGGTCAACGTAATTCAATAATTAATCTAGATCATAAAGTAAATTTTCTTTTCTAATATAATCGATCTCAACTCGAAAAAATATGGGTACAAATACTAGTGTCAAAATCAGAACTATCTACTTTATTTTTAATTAGGCAAATGAATGAAACAAATAATATCGTAACCGCTTTGGATCCCCTACTTTTTTATCCTGCTACTCCAGTAAATATGTGTCACGTGTATCAACATATTTTATTAAGAAATCTTCGATTTCTTCAACTAACGATAGGAGACGGTACAATAATTGTATTCCAGTAGTATTTGTTTTCTCTTCTCTTTCCTAACACAGAACAATAATTGTCTCTGTTTAAATCCATTTTTTCTCTCTTTCTTTTCCTCTTTAGTCTTTACTGATTTACAGACCTTAAAATACAAAAGCTTCTTCACAATCTCTATTTCATGGCATCAATAGCTCATTTTCAGGCCGTGTTTCAGTTCATATGTTATTGTAGTGACTGTTTTAATTTGTCACAAGTATATGATTTTTGAAAAAATAATGCTTTATATGACATGATTATTGTTTGTCGCAACAAAAAAATTTCTTGTGACAAAATCACAGTCTGTCATATATATGACCTTTTTGTGACAAATAATTCGTCGTAAGAGTCTGAATTTTTTTTGTCACTGCACCCGGTTTCATTTACTGTGACATACTTCTAATTATTTTGTGACAAATATTTAATTTTGTCGTATAAATTAGATCTTAAGTGACATTTAATATATTTGTCAGATAAAGTTTATTTTACGGTGACAAAAATATATATCGTCACTATAGTGTAATCTATTGTGACTATATTATTTTTTGTCACAATAAATTGTCACAAAAAATAATTTTTTTTAGTGTTTATCCAAGAGGTGATTTACTTTTAATTTTTTGGTTTAATGTTTGAGCTTGTCGGTTTGTTTTCGCTCGTTTAGTTCACGCATGTTGCTCAATTGTGTTTGTTACTTGTTTTATATTGCCGAGTTTGTTATCATCTGCATTGTGTCTGAAATATAAAAAATTAGTCGGTCTTTGTTTTAGTGATGCTCTGTTTCTGTGTGAAGTCTTGTTGTTGGTTGGGGGCTTAGAAGTTTTGTTAATTTTGTTCAGTGTTACATGATCTGAACCGGATTCGTCGAGGAAAGTAAAGGAAATGCAGTAAAACTTTGTTTTGGGTGCATTTTCATCTATAAAAGAACAATTAACAATTGCAGAAATGTTTTACAAATCCTGCTTGATGTAATGTTCTATATGATTTTGTTGTCCTTCAATTTAGTTGGGTATTCTCCCAACAAATTCATGGGTGTTATAGTCTTCGCTCTTCAGTTATATATTGAAATATTGCTTTTTGTTGATTGAAAAATTGAAATGTTCTGTTGTCTGTGAAATCTTATTTCTTAGAATTTACTTGTTTTTGTTTCAAGAGTATATGTTGGCAATGTTGAATACAGGCTAACGGATTCATATTTTTATGAATTATTTGATATAACCATTTCAAAATCAGTACATATATAGTTCTCGTATGTGCTCAAGTTTTAATTGATTGTTCGTTGTTTTGTTTTTAGATACCTTAAGTATTTGACCAAAAATTACTTGAAGCACAACGTGAGGGATTGGTCCTGTGTCATTGCCTCAAACAAAGATAGGAACGTCTATGAATTGCTGTACTTCAACATTGTTGAGCAAGAAGGAGAGGAAAAAGACTAAACACGTTGTTGATGCTACATTATCTTTGTTTTAATTTGTTGGTTTTCCCGTGAATAAGTAGTAAAGTGATGTTGGTGAGATTGTGAAGAAATTTGTGTTTTTAAGTCTGTAAATCGGTAAAGAGGAAAAGAAAGAGAGGAGAATTATTGTACCGTCTCCTATCATTAGTTGAAGAAATTAAAGATTTCTTTATAAAATATGTTGGTATACGTGGCATGTTTTTACTTGAGTAGCAGGAATTTAAGCAGAGAATTCGAAACAAAACACATGGCACGTTTTTATTAGAGTAGCAAGAATAAAGAGCAGAAATTTAAGCAGGGGATCGATCCGAAGCGTATTGTAACCAATTCATATGTGCCGGTCTAGTCCTTTGTATGAGATATAAGTTGTGACCATATATACTACCTTGGAAATTTTATTCGTAAATTCATAGTTCTAATTCACCGTAATTAATTTCTTTTCCTTTTCTTTTTGTTGCCATAAAACTTTAACACACCGCTTGGCTATCAAATATGACATCATTGAACAAATTCTCTAATTATGTTGGCGATCAACACGATAAATTGTGAACAAATAACCGCGTGATGTTCCTTTCTCATATTAAAATAATATAAAAATTAAAATATATTAGCCAGTGAAAGAGCTCAATTATCCTTTTGTGCGGCGGCAGTGCAAGCGATTTTTCTTCAATTTTATATCATACTCCGAAAGTTTGGATATTGTTCTCCCATGCCTAAGGAAGTAACACTGTGGTTTCGAAAACTAAGACATGATAAAATGGTGTCAGATCCAATTATTAGATAAAAATGCTAAGTGCCATACAGTCGGAGTGGTCGTGGATTATATGTGCTGTCACCTTGCGATGAACAGTTAATTAAGTACTGTTGTTATGGGTAAAGTTTTGTGATCTCTTGCTCCAAGTGAGGAACCCATATGAACTTGATGCATAAAGAGGAAAAAGGTTTGATTTGGAAAAGAGAAATATCATTTTTTATTTTCTACATATTGTATTTTTTGGTTTTGGTCTGGTTGTTTTACTTTTTTCACATTATATTTTTTATATTTTAAAAAATCTCAATTTCAGTCTTTTAGCTAACGGATTTTAATTTTTTAACTGAAAATGCGTGTCATTTACGCGCCCCGAATGATTGTGAGTGGCGCGTGAGTAACAAGCGCTTTTTTCCATCCAATTTTTAACGCTCGTTAGTTAACAGACTGAAATTGAGATTTTTTTTAAATATTGAGGATATAATGTGAAAAAAACGAAAAGTTCGGGATCAAATTCGAAAAAAGCTATACGTAGAGAACAAAATAACATTTTCCCTTTGTGAAATATTTGTCTTCATGTGTTTGATCTCTTTGAAGGATAGTGATGATTGAATACAAGATGTCCTACATTATAAAATCTTTTTATGTATGAGAAATCGCGTTGTAATAATTTGTTTGTTTTTGTTCAAACAGAAATAAATAAGATTGAACAGGAAATCTGTGTCACTTGAGTGGATGAAATTGTAATATTTTTAAACTTTTAGCACATTATTATTAATTAATTAGTACTGAAAACCTATTAAAGATACTAAACGTGCAGGTGTCCGGTCATAGTTTTATACTTTTATTCAAAGTGATAATTCGTACAACGGTCAACGCACATGGAGCTTCCACCACCACCAGCAATTCGTATAGCTAGCTAATGCAAGGACTACACAATTCCCGATGCAACGGATTAATTCTCGGCTACCATTTGAATATGGGCCCTATCGTCGGAAACGCCACTGCACACTTATGGCGATAGAGTTTGGCTATAGCTGCTATCGAAAAATCTGCTCCAGAGCATGATTCCTCCATAATTTGTAGATTGCTTAATCACCGGCAGAATGTCAAAGTTGCTCGAGAGCCGCCGGCAGGCCCATGAAGAGCTGATTATCCGCCGGCAGCGACGAACTCCAATCATTCCACGACAAAACCAATGTGGGACAAAATAACTCTTGCCCTACTCAAAATATATTTCACCTAAAAAATATTACAAAGTAGAGAGAAACTTTATTTTGATGTCTTAAGCTAGAAGGGGAAGGAGCCTATTTACAGGGTTAGGTCCTCCCCAAACTATTATAAAAAATTAATGTGGGACAAAACAACTCTGACCCTAAACTGGTCTTCTAATGTGGGATATAATATTACGCCACAAACCAACAGGACGGTGGATTCATCACCTTCGGCCTGGTTCGCCACCTATCAGCGCCTCGTGAATAGGAAGTCCATGGAAGTCTATGTGGACGACATGATCGTGAAAAGTGAGTGTCAGGGCTCTCACCTAGACGACCTCAGGCGTGCGTTCCACATTCTCCGGCAGTATGGCATGAAGCTTAATCCCTCCAAATGCACGTTTGGCTTTCGTGGCTGTAAGTTCCTTAGCTATGTGGTCAGCCAACGAGGGATTAAGGCCAACCCGGAGAAGATCAAAGCAATACTGAACATTCCTTCCCCTTAGAACGTCAGGGAAGTCCAAGTCCTAGTAAGGAAGATAATATCCCTTAACAGATTCATCTTTCGGTCTGCCGACCGAAATCTACCATTCTTCAAGATTCTACGTAACGCTCGAAATTCGAGTGGACCTCAGAGAGCGAGCAGGCCCTTCAGAGTGTGAAGCAGTATCTCTCATGTGCTCCACTTCTGACCAAACCAGTAGAAGGAGAACTTTTGTTCGTCTACCTCTCAGTTTCCTCAGAGACTACGAGGACTGTACTTGTCGTTGTGCGTGAGCGGAAACATCTTCCTGTGTATTACCTGAGCAAAATCTTACAAGGAGCGGAGAAAAGATACGCGAAAATTGAGAAGTTTGCTTTTGCTCTCATTAATGCTTCTTGACGGTTGAGGCCATACTTTCAAGCACATTCCATCATGGTGCTTACTGATCAACCACTCAAACAAGTCTTGGCCAAGCCTGATGTCTCGGGACATTTGATCAAATGGTCCATCGAGCTAAGCCAATTCGATATCAGCTTCGAGCCTCGTACGACCATCCAGGCCCAAGCCATAGCGGATCTTCTGGTGGAACGTTTCAGATTAGATTCTCCATCGCTCGCAGACGAAGGCTTATGGTTGTTGCACACAGATGGTTCCTCGACCTCACAAGGGGGAGCCGGGGTGACCCTCAGGGATCCCCACGGAGCGAAATTAGACTTCGCAATTAAGCTTGCATTCCAAGCCACTAGCAACGAAGCCGAGTACGAGGCGCTCATCCAAGGACTAAGGATCGCTCGGAAAAATGGAGCCAACAGGATAACAACCTATGTTGACTCCCAGCTGATTGCAAGTCAGATCGACGAGACTTATGAAGCTCGAAAAACCACCATGGTGCGTTACTTGGCGAAAGCTAGGGAGATTATTGCGAAATTCAAGGAGTTCCACCTACTACAAGTCCCGCGAGCGGAGAACGAGCGCGCTGATGCCCTCTCAAAGTTTGCATCATCCATCGATGCAACTTGCGAGCGTACAGTCATATTCCTCAGAACCGAGGGACCGCTGATAGAAGAGAATGGGTTTTCTAGCCAGGTTAATATGATTGATCCATCCGAGCCCTGCTGGCTCAACGCCGTCATCCTGTTCCTCCATGACGGAACGCTCCCGAGCGACAAAGTTGAGGCGAGAAAGATAAGAAACAAAGCTCCCAGATTCTCTCTAGACAACGAGGGACGCCTCTTTAAACATTCGTTCCAAGGACCATCTATGCGATGCCTAAGGCCCTCGCAAGCAAAAGAAGTCCTTGTGCACATACATGGCGGAAGTTGCGGGAACCATTCAGGCGGTCGAATCCTTGCTAAGAAGGTATTGAGGAGTGGGTTCTACTGGCCCTCGGTCTTGCAGGATGCCATCAAGTACTCCAAGAAATGCCCCAAGTGCCAATTTCATGCGAATGTCCCTCAACTTCCAGCAGCCCAGATGATCTTAGTCGACGTATCATGGCCCTTCGACCAATGGGGCATTGATATTGTGGGACCCCTCCCTTTAGTGGTCGGGCAACGAAAGTTCGCCATTATAGCAGTGGATTATTTCACTAAATGGGCCGAGGGAGAGGCGGTCGCCAAAATCACCTTCCGAACAGTGAGGGACTTTATCTGGAAGAACATCATCTGCCGCTACGGCATTCCGAGGGTGCTCATCTCGGACAATGG
>JBBMKE010437484.1:0-10029 GCA_037834125.1 Lippia alba
TTTCCTATGAAACACATTTCATATAAGAATACCATCACACGTCATTAATTATTAATATGTAAAATACTCATAACTCGCTTTAATTTCAGTTTAATTAATCCAACAAATTGGATTTTCAGGGCATTAATCCCAACAGTTCGCATGCACCTTATGTGTCATTGGATACGAGCCTCAGCTTATAGCTTCTCGAACATGGAAGGAGATTAATAGAAGCACTCAGATGGTGGAACCATTTATGGAATAGGTGTCTTTATGGAATGATAGATGATTATCACAAGAAAAACTCACCAAAATCATTGCAGATAACATTAATGAGAAGGATAAAACACTTAATTATGGTATGTAATTTCATTGGCACGGATAAAAACTAAAACTTGAATAAGTTGAAACTAGTACTGCCCAACGAAGAGATACTAAGATTCTTAGCTTTCCGATTGCGTTGCATGATAATGGAGATTAAAAACTCTTTATTGGGTCGGTTAACGATAAATTTTCCTATAAAACGGTCTATAGTCTGTTTATGGTGATGGATGAGGCATATCTGAAAATTGGAGATGGGCTTGAAAATCACCTTGGCCCCAAAAGTTCAAAAAATTTTCTTGTGGCTTTGCCAACATAATATCTTGCTCATAAGTCTACTGAAGTATGAATGGAATTTTGGGGGATGTAATGTATGTACATGTTGCACAGGATGTGAAGATTTGTACCACATGTTGAGAAGCCATCAGTTGGCACTCCGGGTGTGGAAAAAGATAGTTAATGCACAAATTGATCTTCGTGGATTGTGAGGGTCGAACAAGCTCAAAGAGAGCTTTAATAGCAAAATTCAAAGCGATATATTACCAGAATGTTAAGAATGAATTTTCTTAATTTTGGCGCTTTGAAAATTTTGGAAAACACGAAACTGGTGGAGCTATCAGAATATTGTGAAGTCTAAGAGCGTCATTTTTTGCCACATAAAAGAGTTATCTGGTGCCTCAATACTAATCAATGAGGACAAAAAACACAAACAAAATAAACAGTCCAGCGGTTCGGACGATCATGGGAAAAGAGCACAAAGACTACTCTAAAACCCTATTCATGACCTCCATCTGACCATCAGTTTGAGGATGGAAGGCGGAGCTGTGCTTCAACGTCGTCCCGCTAAGGGCGTGGAGTTCCCACCAGAAGTTGCTAGTAAATACGACATCCCAATCTGAAATTATGGAAGAGGGAAAACCATGAAGTTTGATCACCATATTAGTGAAAAGGAAATCCGTTCGATGCGCGTCAAACCCTGTTGGCAAAGCGCCGAAGTGGGCATACTTAGAAAGGCGATCCACTACAACCAAGATAACCGTAAATCCATGAGACGGTGGCAGTCCCATAATGAAGTCCATGCTAATATCCTCTCAACCCCGGGATGGAATTAGCAATGGCTGCAACAAACCCGCCGGGGGTTACGTGGAGAATTTAGTGGATTGGAAAATTTGACACATAGCAATGTAATTGCGAATGTCCCTTCTCATTCGGGGCCAATAGAAAGAAGCAGCTAAGCGGTGGAATGTTCTATGCACACCACTATGTCGGGCACATGGAGAATCATGGTATTCTCGGAGCAACACCATCCGGACATCCGAAGAAGTACCAATACACATCCGGTTCTTAAAGAATAATAACCTATCCTACACCGAGAAGGCTGGTTGTAAAGAGCCCGCCTTATGCGAGTCGTGAAGATGCATTAAATCAGCCAGAGATCTGTTATCCCCGCGAATCAACTCCAACAGACCATGAAGTGGCTATGATACCGGGCTATGCACATAAATAACGGGTAGCTCCTCCTCGCGATATGGAGAGGGCATCAACCACCACGTTGGTGGACCCCGGCCAGTACTCAATCCAGAAACAGAATCCCAACAATTTTCGGACATAAAACTGTTGATCCAGCGTCTGTATAACTTGTTGCAATAGTTCACGCAGACTTCGTTGATCCGTGCGTATTACAAACTCTCATCCCAACAAGTATTGCCTCCACTTTTGAACCGTTTCGACAATGGCGTACAACTCTCTGTGGTAAGGCGAAGTTGCTAACCATCACGGTCCCAATTTTTTACTAAAGTAAGTGACCGAAAGATCACACTGCAACAACACGGCTCTAATCCCCGTCGAGGAAGCATCAGTGTCGACCACAAATAAAGCATTAAAATCCTAGAGACGCAATATTAGGGTTGTGGACATGGCCCGTTTCAGAGCCTCAAACACCGCTGTAGCGGTATCTGACCAAAAGATACCATCCTTCTTGAGTAATTCTGTGAGAGGCGCCGCTAACTGCACATATTGCCGCACAATCCGGCGGTAATAACCCATCAAGCCTAGAAAACTGCGGAGTTGCTTGAGTGTCGTGGGTTGAGGCCATTCAACCATGGCTGAGATTTTGCTACTATCAGCCTTCAAAAAGCCATTACTGATCATGTGGCCCAAATAATCTATAGCTTGCGGCAAAAGTGCACTTAGATAATTTGACCTAAAACTCGTGGAGATGCAGCAAATTCAAAACTGTTTCAAAATGAGTCAGATGATCTATCAAAGTAGGGCTATAGATCAAAATATCGTCAAAGAAAACGATCACAAACTTGTAGAGATAATTAGTGAAAAGACGATTCATGCATGCCTGAAACGTAGATGGGGCGTTAGTCAGCCCTAAAGGCATAACCCGAAATTCATAGTGACCCTCATACGTGCGAAAAGCCATCTTGTAAATATCTTTATCATGCATTCAGATTTGATGATAACCGGAACGCAAATTAAGCTTAGTAAAAAATCGTGCCTTCCCCAACTCGTCAAATAATTCATCCGCCGTCGGGATTGAAAAATGATTCGGGACCGTTACCACATTCAAAGCGCAATAATCGACATAAAACTGGTAAGAATTATCTTTCTTCTTCACCAAAAGGACTGGGGAAGAGAAAGGACTTCGGCTCAACTGAATTAACCTCTGCTCCAACATTTCCTTTACCATCTACTCAATTTCATTTTTTTGAAAATGTGGGTAGCCTTACGGCCATACATTAACCGGAGCTAAACTAGGAAGCAAACGGATGCGGTGATCACTCCAACGTATAGGTGGTAGTCTTGTCGGAATGGTAAAGACCGCTGCAAATTTTCGAAGTACCTCTCGAATCTCGAGAGCTAAATCAAGCGGCAAAACAAATGAAGCACCTGAGGGTGACTCACTATCAGCATTAAGAACAATTCGTAGCATTCGGCAATAGATTGGGATACTTGCAGCGTCAACATATGATGAAGAGAGAATTTCAAGGGTGAAGAAGACCGACCCTGAAGAATCACAGAATTACTACACCAATTAAACGTCACAGTCTGCTCCATATAATCATGGGTAAATTTAATTTGCCCAACAACTGCAACCATTCAATCCCCAATACCACATCCGTGCAGTGAATCGGAAGTACGAATAAGTCCACCATAAACTGAGTACCCTACATCAAAAGATTTACCACACGTCACTGCCGGCTACAGACCAAAGACGCACCATTTCCCACATAAACACGGAACGATGCAACATCATCCACAGATAAATGCAATTTTTCCACAAAAGTCGGATATATAAAACTATGAGTGCTCCCATTATCAATCAACACACGCACCACAAGTGAACCAATCATACCTGAAACCCGCAAGGAACGTGGGGTAAGGCCCCCCGCGAGGCTGTTTAGGGAAAAAACATCCACAGTAACCAACGGATCCTCCTCAAGCACTTTCTCAGCCTCATTATCCCCCTCATCGTCGCCCATTAGTAGCAAGAAGCGGCCACAATGATGTCCGCAAGACCACTGTGCGTCACAATTGTAACACAGGCCCTTGGCTTGTCATTCCATTTGTTCCTCCTCTCGAGTGAGACGGCGAATAGGCGGCGAAGCGGATCCCTTAAGAATGCCCAACGATTTAGAGATTGGGGTGAGCAATAATGGCCCAGGTGACTGACTTGGCACCGTCGGTGAGACAACCACCTGCATTGATGGTGTGGAACCCCCCACATGCCGCAATGGAAGAGCGGACGTCCAATCCTGATGCTTGGCTTTCAGTTCGTGAGCCAAACCGAACGAGGAAGACAGAGAAGTGGGTTTCATCAACAGTTCATGCTGAAGGTGTCATTTCAATCCCGCATGGAACAATGACTGAAGATTAGGTTCCGATACCCCCGTAACGTTCACCAAAATCTTCTTAAAGGCTGCTTGATACTCCATAATGGAGCCCGTCTGCTGAACCTTGGAGAGCAAGCCAAAGTAATCCACGTAATTCAGTTGACGCCTGCCAAGACTCCAATAACCCGTTCTGTTGACGCCATCGAAACCAATCCAGAGCGGGGCCTTCCAACATCAAGCCCACAGTCGATAAACGCGAATTCTCCGATATGCCTGAACACACAAAATACTCCTGAACTTGGAAAAGCCACCCTGACGGGTCAGTCCCGTCGCACTTCGACATATCCAGACGAACCCTATATCCCAAGGGAGTGCCCCCGCCACCCTGCGACTCCTCAACGCGAGTCATGCTGGAGGAAACCCTATCGGTCGAATGCTGACCACCACGTGCGGACATAAGGCTGATTCGTGTTTCAGTTCCCGAACAGGTTCACTCAATTGCGTAAAAGCATCACCATGGGAGGAGAACTGTACGTCAATCTGCTTCTGAAATTCCTGAAAGTTAGCGATACTTACGGAGTCGGACATCGTCACGTAAGTTATGAAAGCACCAGTGGCACAATAAAGGTATCCAATTGAGACTGTAGATTCGTCTCTCACTCGATAATCCGACGAAGACCGGTCGGCCGGAGAAAAGGTGAAATTCAAGAGAGATATGAGAATTTGAAGGCTGGAAATTAATTGCTCAAATTGTAAGTCATGTTTGACATCAGATCCGACTAAATACTCAAGAAATCCTAACTTAAAGGACTCTGCAATAAGAAAACTACTAAAGCAATAAACAATAAATTTAATATCACAAAATACTACTTATTCATAATAAACCCCTGCTTCCACTTAGGCGTACGAACCCGCCTTCTGCTCCTGCAAAGTTGGCCTTCCTCTTCTGTAATATTCTGTTCTTCACCATCTGCCACTTCATGCCCCTGCTGCTGCATAATTTGCTCATCACTCACCACATGAGGCTGCTGTAACTCTTCCTTCCCGCCAACCGAATGCGTGACCCTATCATACATTCTTATCATTTATATCTATATTATTATATTAAGGGAGAAAGGTAATAACCGCTTTGGTCTCTTGCATTCTCCCACATTTTTTTATTCTTTTCATGGGCTTTGTTTTTTACTTTTTTTTGGGCGCAAACTGGCAATGCGCCGTGGGGTTTTTAGCAAGGCCCCCACCTCATATATAAGCAACCAAAAACTGAAGAGTACAAAAGTGCGAGATCCAAGGATCCACTAAAATGTTCAAGCCAAAGTGCCCACGAAAAATACAAACAGTGAGATTTTGGGCATAAATTAAATCAAACCACCAAGCTAAAGGGCTTTGTTTTCTTACGTTCTTTTTATTTATCTATTTTTTTTATCACTCCAACAATATCCTACTAATTTCTCTTGTATTTCTCTTTTCTCTCATTTCTTCTCACTTCAATTTTTTATATACTTTTTAATTTTTTTCATAATTATTTATTTATCATATTCAGTTATTATATTACATTTAATTATAAAATAAAAATTAATATAAAAATTAATTTTAATATATTTAAATAATAATATATTTGCACACACAAAGAGTGTGTCGGGTTAATTGTTTATATTAAGTCGGAGACTTAGAAAGACATATAATAATTGTTTGATCTCTTAGATTCTTTTTATTATTATTATTATTATTATTATTATTATTATTATTATTATTATTATTATATTTGTTTGCATCCATATTCTTTTGCATTCTTTTTTTTCTTTTTATTTGTTTACTTTTATGACACCAATGACATCTTCTTCACTTTCTTCTCACACCCCGTATAACTCCTTTCTTTTCCTTTTTTATGTAGTTTCTTATCCTCATACTTATGTTATTTATTTATTTATTCATCATATTTAATAATTATATTATAATATTTATAAAATATATATTAATACAAAAATTAATTTTAACATATCTGAATAATAATATTTTTTCTTATCAGCACACTCAATTTGTGTGCAAAGTTATAGTTATTATATTAAATGAGTGGCCCATCATGGAATCTTTTTTATTTTAACCTTAGGATTCCCAAATTCTTTTTTTTTTATTATCACTTATTTATCTTTTTTTTAAACTATTAGTTTATACTAATTTGATATTATTTTATTTATTTATTTATTTATTAATTTATCATAATACTAATTTAATATTTTCGGTTTTGCGCATACATAGAGCGCGGAGAGTCACTAGTTATATCATTAATTAAGATGCTTATAATTAATTTAACTTAAACATCACACAGGGGTAGCTAACGATCCTCATACCAATACAAATATAATACCATATGTGGATGACCTCCATTTCTAACCCTAATGTAATCAACAGCTCAGAATTTGATTAATATTTTTATCCAAAACACACGGCAAATCTAAGGAACTCAACTTTTTCCTACTCTTAATTTCTCTACAACCATATAGCATTAGCCTTCATAAGCAATGGCCTAAGTTGGCCCCTAATATTAAGGCTCATAATCTCGTTGGAACCACCAACAAATTTCTTGCCTATAAACACCGCTGGCACGCTAGGGTTACACCCTAGTTCGACCAATGCCTTGTCGACACTTGTCCCGTCGAGAAGCTTATCAACCTCATAAATCTTTGGGTTCGCCCCAAAACTACGTATAAGCGTGCTAATTGAATGCGAAATGCAACAGTTAGTTTTGCTGAATATCACGACCGGATTGCCCGCCCCCAAGTTGGTCACCATATCCATAACCTTGGAAACAACAAATCAGAAAGGGTTTTTTGTGTAAGATGTCTGAAAATACTAGGGTTGTGAGACCAAAGTCAGTAGATCTGGCTCGACTAGAGCTTGAATCAGTTAACTGTCTAGGTTTTTCAGGAGAGCTATATATAGGCGATCGTGTCAAGTCCATAGATTCGAGAAAATATGCCTAGACATTTACTTTTATCATCTACTGCGATAAAGACAATAACGTGTCTTTGGCAAGTTGATATGTACGATTGGAATGTGTCTCCTTTTTTTTTTTTTTCCCCTTTGCGGATTAGAAAATCACGAGGGTATAAAGATTTTCCTAGACTTTATGATATTCTGGAATATTTTCCTTTTTCTAGGGTGTTTATGGATTTTGATCACATGATATATTGCCACGCGATGTGGTATGGTTTGTTATGCTTTATGAACATGAAAGGAAAAAAAAAAGAAAAAAAAAAGGTGATATGATGATACATTTTTTTTTTAAACAGATGTTGATACCATGTTGATATCATGTTAAGTGCTTTGCATTATCCATAAAAAATTGCAAATTTGGTATACCAACTCGACTAATTTAGCATTTTTGATACATTTTATTTTTCGACGATAAAATAAAATCATATCTTAAAATCATACGATTTAATATACATTTTATTTCTAGGCGACAAAATAGAATCCGGTTTTGCCCGCCGGAAACCCGATCCGGTTTTACACATGGTAAACTCATAGTTCATCACGTGTAAATTTCGGCGGGCAAAATCAGTTTCCGGCAAAAAAAATAATGCATTAAATTCCTTGAATTTAAATACACGGTCCAATTTTGTCGCGAAAAAATGAAATGTACCAAAAATGCTAAATTAATCGAGTTGGTATATCACATCTGCAATTTTTCCCATTATCTAACTCACCCCGTTGCAGCACGCCTGGGTCAGACCCGGACAATGGGGGTTCAACTCGGAACATAAAACATAGAATATATGGACACGTTCGCCTTGGCGTGATATGCATGGATCACGGACAAGCATTGAGAAGGACACGGAAATGATGACTGTCTGCGTGTATGTGCGTGTGCCGTGTGTGTGTGAGTGAGAGAGAGAGGATCATGCATGGTATGAGTGGATCAAATATAAAAAGATCGACTTTTGACTATATATTATTTGAACGCGACAATTAATTAATTTGTGAGATTCCTCAAGAGGGATCGAGATACGTATCATTCGATGCTTTGGAAGACAATTACAGCCGTAAAAAGGTATCTTGCTGTGATCACCATTTTAATCCAATCAGAAACAATTGGATAAAAAGTAGGTTGAATATTAGTTGTGAAATAGGATCTTAATTGCCTCCATAGGTCCTTGAGGGGCAACATCGATCTTACAAAGATCTTCATATGAGTATATTGAATATTTGAATATTAGTATACTATATCTAGATAAGCTGAGAATGAATAATTTTAAGGAAAAATTATATTTTACTACCCTGCTTGGTAGGGTAATTATAATGTAATCCATCTTTATTCAAAAATTACAATTTAGTCATTATATATTAGGGCGAATTACATCTGAGTACCCTCAAATTTGGCTTAATTACAATGAAGTTCATATTCTTTCAATTATTACAATATAGTCTCTAAGATATGATTTTAACTGAGATTCCTTTAGGGTTCTCAGGGACCATTATGTAATTTCAACTTAATATAGGGATTATTTTATAACATAATAAAACAATGAGGGACTACATGGTAATAATTGAAAGAATAGGGACTACATTGTAATTAGACCAAATTTGAGGGTACTCAAATGTAATTTGCCTTAAATATTATGGATCGTTTGTAATCCCTCTATTTTGTTATGGTTCCGTTAGATCCCAAGGACTACATTATTATAGGTGTAACACATAGGGATCGTTTTGTTAGAATATATATATATTGCAGTGATAAATTTATAATTGTAGCCATTAAATTAATGGAAGGATAGACTCAACTCTAACGAAACTTTAAAGGAATGGATGAATCATAAACGATTCATAACATTCAGGGATTAAATTGTAATTTTTGAATAAAAATGGATTACATTGTAATTACCCTATCTAGCAGAGTAGTCAATTTTTCCAAATTTTAAAGTGAAAAAGGAATTTATGTGTTAATATTGATGGTGATGGTGGTGGCAGCTGATGTGGACTCACCTCAGCAGAGCATACCCAAAAATCAGCAAAATGGCCATCACCAGGTGAATTGAAAAAAGTTGTTCTAGTCTGTTAAGTTTCATGGGAGGAAAAAAAGACAGAAAAAGGAAGAAAGATTGAGAGCGTAAAACAAAGTTGTCTTTGAATACTTTGATTGGATTACTGAAGTTTCGGTTTGTGCAGGTTCCAGATTTTGGATACTCTCAAATCCTCGGAGTGAGTTTAGAATTTGAATTTTCAATTCGTAGCTCGTAGTTTTGTCTCTGTTTTTCCTAGATTATGACATTGTCCTTTTTGTGTTTCCTTTATTAGCAGGGAGTTCCAGCACCGAAAGGAATTATGCAGATTATGAAGCAAAGCCAAGACCACCTCAATCTGCCGCACGAAGAGAAGCTCCTTCAAGACCACCTCAATCGGTTCCTAAATCTGTTTCAACTCCTCCTCCGAATGTACGAACTACTTAGCCTGAACCTTTTCGTGCATCTGCAATATGCTTTGCGTACTTGTTCTGTATGTTTGAAAAGTTCGGATCTCTTGTGTCCATATACGGGTTATACTTGACTTAAAAGGTTGATAGTGACTTGAAGGATTTCAGGCATAAGGATTTCAAAATATGATAACACCACCGATTAGGCTTTTGGGTAATGTAAGTTTGAATGGATATGGAAGACTTTAGCGCCCAATGAGCTATTTTTTCCATATGTATGATGCCTTTCAACTTCTCCACCTCTCCTTATATAGGACTCATTCAAATTCTTGAGTCTTATTAGAATTAATGAATAATGAGCTTGACCTTACTCACCCCCCAAAAGCTAGCTGTTGATGGGAGGTTTGTCTTGCCATTATATATTGAACACCACATCATCATTTAATCGATGTGAGACATTTAACACACCCCCGT
>JBBMKE010437503.1:0-10028 GCA_037834125.1 Lippia alba
TCCAAGAATCATATAATTCACATTTGACATGCTCGGGAATTCAAATTCATAAAACACGTATCATGCGATCGACAATTTGTTCAAATGCCACATTAGTTCAAGTAGTTCAAATTAAGAGTGAAATAAGGAATATGATGCATCAAGAGGTTGTGAAAATAAATGCAAAACAATAAATAAAATCTCACGTGGTACAAACCTGTACTTGCGAAAATGCGGGGTGTCACACGTAGCTTGCGGGCATTAAAGTTTACTATTATTAACGGTTCATATTTCTACAAATATTCCACATTACCCTTATCCCTACTTCAATAAATATTATGAACCGTTCCATATTTGTTATATCCTATTTCTATTATTTTCAGATCAAGATCTTCTTGATCCTGTATCTATACGTATACCTATAAACTCTCACACCCCTTCCTTAGTCACTTTGACTAACCCCTCGCCTGTTTTAACTGCATGATTTAAGGAAACAAGTGAAACGACCCCTAGCAGTATCTTGAAGCATTAAGGTGTCGTATGCATAGTAAGTCAAGGCTAGTCTAAGATATCTAATCCAGAGCACGTAAATATTTCATAAAATGCCCTTACATTTTACTCGATATAAAGCATGCGTATAAATAGTGAATAATCTGGTCTCACGCGTTACCTCAGCATCATACTTCTTTTATGTGATATACTTTGATTATAATATAATTCTTACTTTACACGTATTTAACCATCCCCATTTATTTACAAAGTTTCAAATCCATATATCTTTCGTTGCGTTATGCCTGGAGCTCTATTAAATATCATTTAAACCTTTTGCCGTAGTATTTCCTGCGTATAGGCCTAACCTCCACTTTGGGAGTATTGCGGTACGGGGGTTGTAGTACTTGGGGAGGTGCTACACCGATGGTCGTCCCGGGTCTCCCTTATCCACAATGCGAGGGCCCAAAAGCATAAAACCGTACCAATTCCCGTCTTTCAGGGCATACTCACTAGATTCAAATGGAAACGTACAAGGATTCAAAACCAAGCTCATATACGCCCATACATATACCATTTTCATAAAATCCGAAGGTGTTCACAAATTAAACTCATATCATAAACACTCGTATTTATACATAATAGCAATATAACGCATGCGGGATTCAAAATCAATACACATAAGGCCATAGGTTTCATCTATACAATCCTAACCCTCACCTTGAGAAAAAAAGAGTGTAGAAGCGATTCAGAGTGAGCAACGAACACCTAAACTGGTCCTTTAACTTTCGGAGGTGGAGCTGAGATAAAGAAAGACAAACCCGAGTCTTAGACTCAAATATGAACCACACAATGCTTATGAATGCAATGGAATGCAATGAGACGCATAAATGTACCATAGAACGCATATTGAATCATATCTCATAAATTCATATTCAAATTCATACCAAATTCTAATACATACAAGTTAACACATATAATCAAGTTAGGGCAACTTAGGAATCATATTGGGGGTGAGAAACATGCATAGAAGCCAAAAGAAGCGAAAAAAAATAAGAAAATGGAGAAATCCCAAAACTGGACAATCCACAGCCATGAATTTTAACCCTGGAATTCCCATGGCCGTGGGAATATAGTGAAAATGAGTCAGTATCTCCCTGGTGGATCCACGGCCGTGGGAAAATCAAGGCAAAAAATCCACGACCGTGGATTTCCTTGCAACGCCAAAATTAGTTCAAACGATGTATAATAGGCTAAGGAGGGTTCCAAACACGCTCAAACACTCCAAACTCAATTATATACCTCATAACTCATACATAAACATATTAGGCATCACATAGCATTAAGGGATCATGAATCCATACAAGAAATTCCAATGAAACACACAAATGCGTACATATGGCCTCAACCGGCACGGTCGAATCAAAATGGCCTAAAATGGATTAAAAAATCTACCAAAATGCACCAAGACAATCATATCTCATCTCCAACACATAATAAAATTCAAATATCACATTAAGGGAGAAGGGGTCCAAGTGATCAAAGCTATGACCAAGTCAAAACTCATCAATCATACTTCATATTATCATATATGCATATATCTCAAAAAATGGAAGCCAAAAATTAAGAATCCAAGCATATCCCCATAAACCCACATTTCCATTAATGCATCAACATCCCAACTCAACCACCAAGCCAACGGTTCAATAAATAACCAAAGAATTAGCATCCAACCTCCATATATGCATGTAAGAGCAATAAAGGCCATAGAAATACATGAAAACAACATATGCCCAAAACCCTCCAAAATCATGCCAAATACAATCCCAACAAACCCCCCATGTAATCCATGATATGAATGCATAAATGAAGTCACATAAACACAAGGATCATAAATATATACTCACCAAGCAAAGAAAACAAGCAAAGAAGGGGTCTTGAGCTTGGGGTTGGGAGCTTCAATGGAGGAAATGGATTGGGGTTCTTCTTTCCTTTCTTTCTTGTGTGTGCTACATGAGAGAGAGAAATGCTGATAATTTTGTCCAAAAAGGGAAGAAAAGTCTCCAAAGGTATAGACAATGGGTCCCACAAATGTGTATTTTGTACGTGAGTGTATACGAGTCGATATAAGAGTCAAAATGAGGTCAAAAAATATGTGGTTAATCTCATTGAATCCCATTTACCAAATGGAATGTAACGTAGGTGTCGGAACTCGATTCCGAGTTCCCTAGCTCAAGAAATGACCTAAGGACTCAAAAAGGTCATAATTACCAAATGACCCCAAAACATTTAAAAAGTGGCAATTGAGTCCAAAACTAATTACACTAATGCCCAAAACAATTTTAAAACATACAAAAAGGTCCGAAACTCATACAAGTCATGTTAAGCATGCTCGGGAATCAAAACCATGATAATGTAATTTACGCGATTAATCAAAATTCAAATAATCAAATAGTTCAAATTGATCAAATAAGCATATAAATATGAATGTTATGCATCAATTAAATATGAAAATAAATGCGAAATAATAATTAAACTCACACGTGGTACAAACCTGTATGTGTGAAGAAATCGGGGTGTCATACTCTATCGTACCGGGGTCCTAACCCGTAGTCTCCATGGATCAAACATTACCTTTACATTACTTTATCATTGCATTCTCGCTCCAAATCGAACCATTAGCATTACATCATAAACATTAGGAATTCATAAACATTAGACTTTCATTAAAACATGAGCTCATTTATACTCGTAGTTATAGCCCCTTTTCAAAGCTAAAACGTTATCATAAAATCATACTCATATCAAACATTACACATATTTAACTATATATATAATATATAGTCTCATGTGGGCTAGAAAATGAGCATTTAGGGTCATAGGTCGCTTAACTATACAAAAAGGTCCTAAACCTCACCTTTGAACAAAAAATGTTGTGTGGTGCAAGGAAAACTAACCCAACGACCTCAAACCTCGGGCAAGACTCCTCCCAGAAGTGCCCCTGCGACAACCAAACACAATTCTAGAGACTTAGACTCAAACATGAACCACTTAGACGCTCGGCAATGCTCAAGAATGCAATGGATGCAATGAAATGAGTAAACGTACCATAAGACACATATTAAACCAAATCTCAGGTATTTGTATTCAAATTCATACGAAATTATAATACATACAACTTAACACATATATAATCAAGTTAGGAAAACTTAGGAATCATAATGGGGATGGGAAAGGATCAAACAAGCAAAGAAAAACAAGAAAACGTAGAAATCCCAAAACTACATAATTCACGGCTGTGGATTTTTAAACCTGAAATTCCCACGGCAGTGGGAATATGGAAAAAATGAGGCAGTACCATCCTGATGGATCCATGGCGATAGCAAAAACAAGGGTAAAAATCCACGGCCGTGGATTCCCCTGCAACACCAAAAATTAGCTCAACAAGGTCAAATCGGCCAAAAAGGGTTCAAACTATGCTCAATCAATCCAAATTCAATCCAAACTCAATCATGTACCTCATAACTCATGTATAAACATATTAGGCATCATATAGCATTGAGGGATCATGAATTCATATGAGATATTCCAACGAAACACTCGCATGCGCACAAAAGGCCTCAACCGGCAAGGTTGTATTCTAAATGGCCAAAATGCATTCAAAACTAAACTTCAAAGCACCAAGACAATCAAAACTTAATTATAACTCATAATTCAACTCAAATACCACATTAGAGGTGAAGGGGATCAAGGGATCATGCCATAAACCAAGCCAAAATTCATCATTCATGCTTCAAATCATCATATATGCACATATCTTCACCAAATGAAGTCATAAACCAAGTTCTTATGCAGTATCCCACAAAAACACATTAGCCATTAATGCCATATACCTCTTATACAACTACCAAGACAAAGAAGCAATAAATATCCAAGGAAAACACTCATATACCTCCATAAATGCATATAAATGTAATAAGAACCAAAGAGATGCATGAAACCACATATGTCATCAAACCCTCCCTATTCTTGCCAAAATCAATACTCATGCTTCCCCACATATAATTCATGAAATACATACGTGGATAAGCCTTTAAAAAGACTCTATCCCCAACTTCAAACTCAAGATCCTTTCTACGAAGATCATAATATCTTTTCTGTCGGTCTTGCACCGCTTTCATCCGTTGTCTAATTATTTGGACCTTGTCTATCGCATCCTGTACAGCCTTGGAAGGTTTTTCTTTCTTCTCCCCTCTTTTCACACCTTTCTGCTTGGTCCAATTCCACTCTTCTAAGTCGAAGAACAACGGTGATCTGCACTTTTGTCCGTAGAGAGCTTCATAAGGTGCCATTTTTATTGACTCTTGATAGCTATTGTTATAAGCAAATTCTATTAACGGCAATTGTTCACTCCACGAAGTCTGATAATCCAAGGCGCAAGTTCTCAACTAGGGATGCAAACGAGACGAGCCAGTTCGCGAGCTTGGCGAGCTGGCGCGAACTGGCTCATTGAAAGCTCACGCTTGGGTTCGATATCTGCGAGCCGAGCCGATCCGAGCCACGGAGTCCACGATCCAAGCCCGAGCCATATTCTTCCTGGCTCGCAGCTCGCGAGCTGGCTCGCGAGCTGGGATATTTTATATATATAATACATATATTATTATATTAAATATATATCTACACATACGTTATATTATATATATACATATGGTAAAAATCCTTCAGGCCCAATTCTTCTCATTCCATTTTTCAGTTTCTGCTGATAAAAGTGAAAAGTGAAAACCCTAGATCCAAAATTAATTCTTTCAACTTTCAATCGCCCAAGGTGAAAATCTAGCTAGATCGCGGTCCTCGCCTCACGCCAGAGTTTCCACCACTTCACCGCCTCCGGCCAACCATCCTCTCACGCTGCTGCCACCGCCACCTACATCACCACCATCAGTTCTTGCAGTTTGAAGGACAGGGAGATTCCAAAATGAATCAAACTTTCAATTTTATTTTTCCCCTAATTTATTTATCTATCAGTTCATTTCACATCTCTTTTTTCTTCTCTGATTATACATAGAATGTAAATCTAAGTTTTTGCCTTTTGATTCTGTTTCCCATCTCTTCTTTTTCTCTGGTTATACATGTAAATCTAAGTTTTTATTCTATTTTGGATGTAAATTAAGAAAAGATCCAAATTTGAGGCCAAAAGAAGGAACAAATTCCTTATCTATAAACAAAGAAATAGGATATTGAGGGTTTTCTTTTAAGGCTCGTGGGATCAGTTCGGCTCGTCAAACCCATTACGAGCCAAGCCCGAGCCACTCTGCTTGTGGCTCGTTGGCTCGCAAGCCAAGCCCGAGCCGACATTTTCATGTGCAAGCCTGAGCCATCAAAAAACGTAAAATCTCGGCTCAACATGTCTTCCAAATATCTGATTAACCGTTCTGACTGCCCGTCGGTCTGAGGATGGAATGTCGTGCTGAATTGTAACTTCGACCCCAAAATTTCCTGAAGTTCTTGCCAAAGTCTCAAAGTAAATCTCCGATCCCGATCGGATACTATATTCACCGGTACTCCATGAAGTCTAACAATTTCATCACAATACTTCTTGGCTAATTTATTGATCTTATCGGACATCCAAATAGCCAAAAAGTGAGCTGACTAGGTCAAATGATCCACGATAACCCAAATTCCATCATAGCCACCCTTCACTCTTGGTAAACCCGAAATAAAATCCATTGCTATATGTTCCCACTTTGATTTTGGAATAGGCAACGACTGAAGTAGCCCGGATGGCTTCTGAAGTTCTGCCTTAACAATTTGACAATTCATACAATGTTTCACAAATTTGATCACATTCTGTTTCAATCCATTCCACATATAATACTGCTTCAAATCCTTGTATATCTTATTTCCTCCGGGATGTATCGAATAAGTTGATCGGTGAGCTTCTTCAAGAATGAGCCGTTTCAGTTTATCGGGTATAACCACCTTAGTGTTGAATCTCAAAAGTCCGGTATCATCAAACCCAAATGGACACTCCGGATCCACTCTAGCTTTTTCGGCCAATTTTTGAACTTTGGGATCGACTCTTTAAGCTTTAAATAATCTTTCCTTAAGAACTGGTTGAATGAAAATATAAAGACACGAGCCTTTATCTTAATAGGCTCTAACTCATCTTTAACTTCATTTTCCACTTTCACATTAGACATGCTAGCTTTCCTACTTAGCGCATCTGCGACCACGTTGGCTTTTCGGGATGATACTTGATCGTACAATCATAATCTTCAAGAAATTCTAGCCAACGCCTTTGCCTTTTGTTTAAATCTTTCTGAGAGAATAAATATTGGACGCTCTTGTGGTCGGTAAAGATCTCGAACGAAACTCCATACAGATAGTGTCTCCATTTTCCCAAAGCAAAGACCACTGCAGCTAGTTTAAGATCATGCGTGGGATAATTCTATTCGTGCTCTTTTAGCTTCCTCGAGGCATAAGCAATCACCTTTCCATGTTGCATTAGCACACATCCCAAGCCTTCCTTAGAGGCATCCGTGTAAACTATATAACCTTCGGTTCCTTCGAAAAGTGAGCATTAATGCCGTAGTTGATTTATCCTTCAACAATTAAAAACTTGCCTCACATGCCTTGTCCCACTCAAACTTGACCTCATTCTTAGTTAATCGAGTCAATGTAGCAGCAATCGTTGAGAAATCCTTCACGAATCTTCGGTAATAACCTGCCAGACCCAAGAAGCTCCTTACCTCTGAAGCATTTTTCGGACTCTGCCACAGTAGAACTGTCTCAATCTTTGAAGGATCAACATCAAGCCCCTTGCTAGAAATGATGTAGCCTAAAAAAGTCACTCGATCGATCCAGAATTCACATTTACTGAACTTTGCATTTAGTCGATGATCTCTCAAAGTATCCAAAACCATCCTGAGGTGTTGAGCATGATCTTCCGGAGTCTTTGAATACACAAGTATGTCATCAATAAAAATAACCACAAATCTGTCGAGGTAGGGGCGGAAAATCCAATGCATCATGTCCATAAAGGCTGCCGGGACATTAGTTAAACCAAATGGCATAACCACAAACTCGTAATGCCCATACCGGGTGTTGAATCCCGTCTTCAGAATATCCTATTCCTAAATTTTAACTTGGTAGTACCCTTGTCTCAAATCCAATTTCGAGTACACCCCTAATCCTTGCAAAATATCAAACAAATCCTTAATGTGGGGTAGTGGGTACTTATTCTTGATAGTCATCTTGTTCAATTCCTAGTAATCTATACACATGCTCAACGACCCATCTTTCTTCTTAACAGAAAGAACCGGAGCACCCCAAGGTGAGGAACATGGTCGAATATACCCAACCTTCAACAATTCTTCAAGTTGAACCTTCAACTCTTTCAATTCTGCCGGTGCCATTCGATAAGGTGTCTTAGGGTATGGTTCCGATCCCGGGTAAAGTATTTAGACTCTTTGGAAACACGTTCGAAAAATCCCTTATAACCGCTGTATCCTCAAACTTCACTTGATCCTTTGGCTTGTTGAGAATGTAAGAAACATATCCCGTAGCACCCTTTCGTAACAACTGATAAGCTTTTGTACAAGATATAAGCTGGATCGCATTCGAACCAAACCCCACAATTGATTCTCCACCCAATTTAATCTTCTTAGTGAAGCAATCAACCAAAGCCCGATGCTTATACAAGCAGTCCATGCCGAGAATAACCCCATAATATTCATAGGCATAATAATGAAATCCGCCGGATAATCTTTCCCTTCCAACCCCACCGAACAAATCCAAACCACCCTGTCGGTCTCAAGACTAACCCCAAGAGGCGAACTTACCAAGAAATAAGAATTTACAAAAGTATCAAGCAAGCACATAGAATCAACTAGATCACACGAAATAAAATAATGCGTGGCACCTTGATCGAAAAGTGCATGAATGTTCATGTTATGAGGAGGAGGAAAACAAAGAGATGGTTGGGAGATTGTGATTAAAGGAGAAGTTGGGGGTGGCTAAGGATTAAGTAACCATGAATAAATTTTGGGATTAAAATGGATTATTCCCCGGTGTAAGGGCATGAAACTTAAGGGGGAGAAAGTTCTTTAAAAATATAATTGTACCACTTAAGTGGGAACAAAGGAGAAGCTTGACCCGAGGATTGGTGATGAATTAAGAAATGATGCCACAGACAAGGTTATTAAAAAGTACAAGAATTGATCGAGCAAAGCTATCGAGACGGATGACATTGCAAAGAGTACTAAGGATATCAACGAGAAAAGCTATTACAATATGTCATATAACCTCATGCAATGAGCTACCCGAACAAAGATAACACATCTGGAAGTGAGTTGAAAAGGTTGGGAACTTTTCGATTCAAGGAGCAAGGCGAAGAGTTCAGTATTTGGAGGAAAAACTTAAGGGGAGACTATAGAAAGAAAAGTGAATTAAAATCATGAATCGTGGACAAATCGGGAACTCTATCCCGGATGATAAGAATACAACAAATCAATGGATAACAAGGGGCTACCAGAATAATAAGGGATCAGTTGAGATCTTAAGGAAAGAGGAAGAATAAGGACTTCGAGAGGTAAAGATGATGGAATTATGAGAGCGAGCTTCAGCCGAACTCTTAAATCCGTCCTGGAAAAGAAGCCGATTCAATTACCTTATCCCGTGATGGAGTTAGCAAGAGATAGTTCAATTGGTGTGAAATAATGAACTAAACCAGATTATCAAGGCATGCAAGTTGCTCGATGAGAAATGGAGTTCCAAGATTTCTGAAAATATGGATCGAGGTGTTGACGAAGAATTAATCAAAGAATGAAGTCCGGGAGACCCAATTTCGAGAAATGGTATGAAAACTAAGAGAAAGTTTAAGAATGCCGAGGGCTAGGATTCGAGGAAATTTAGGAGACAAACAATAATCGTGGAATGAAGTTCGGGGTAAGAAGTGAAATGGGACTGAACTTCACGAACTATAAAGTATGATCGTAAATCAATGACCTCGACCACAAGCAAATATCCTCAACTTTGAGAATCCCGCAGCATCGGTGAATGGTACACATAAACATGCATATCACGTGTATCATACATTGTGGTTTGTTTTTACTTGTTTTGTACTTTTCTTTTCTTTTGTGAGCGGTTTTGAGGGCTCGAGAGTTGTTGAGTTTTCGGTGAGATAAGGGTCGAGCTTTGCAAAGAGATTGACAATCTTCCTTTGAAGGCTTTGATTTTATGAAGAGGATCTGGATGTTTGACACTCCGGGTTTTGGTTCGTGGTGAAGTAGATTTGGTCAAAGGCTAGGTGATGGAGCGACGTGAGTTCGTTAACTATGTTAATCTAGGACACCGAGCTTGAGAGCTTGATAGGACTCAAATGGTGAGAGTTGAATGTACTTTAGACCCTCTTCATCATGCGAGTTTACCGAGTAATTCTTATGACCGAATCGATTTGAAGATACAAACCCCTCGTGCTAGAAGACTTGATAAGAACCCCACGTATTGAAGAACGTGACACCCATTATCAGCTAGTGGAGTTCGAACAATTTAGGATCGTT